>PVKV010020846.1:0-38883 GCA_004027835.1 Alouatta palliata
CCTCCATCCCCCCATCACCTCCATCCCTGCCCTCACCTCCATTGTGGTGTTGGGTGGGAACAGCTACTGGGGGCTGTGGTCACTCGGGAGAAGTGGGGTGTCCCAGTTGGGTATGGAGAGGGCGGGCAGGCAGGAAAGAGAAGGAGGGAGTGGGTCAAGGGTGTTCGTTGGTCTGGGAGCATGAAGGAGAAGCTGTCCACCAGACTCAAATGCTGGGGAGTCTGCTGTTTGAGGGTGCCAGGCTGTCTCCCAGAGGGAGCCTGGGGGCTGGCCTGCAGCACAAGGGGCAGAGGCTGGCAGGAGCTTTTATCCTTGCTGCCTCTCTGGGCAGCCTCCCAGGTCTCTGCTCCAGGTGGCCAGCTTCTCTGGAGGACCCGTGGCCAGCATGACACAACACAGTCTCCAGCCTTTGCTGCACCCCAGATGCTTGGCTCCGGTGACCTCCACAGCCAGCAGCTCTGTGTCCAGTGCTCTGAGCTCAGTTCCAAGGGAGGACTCTAGCTGGGCTCACCTTTCTGAGCTGAGCTCCCAAGTCCAAGCTGACACACCAGCTTGTGCGTTTGCGTCCTTGGGTCAGGTGTCTGCTGTAATCAGCTGTGCTCAGGGGCCTGGGGTGGGCTAGGGCTGGTGAAGCCGATCCCCAGAAGGAGTTGTGGGTGTTGGGCCATAAAGCAGGTAGCTACTTGGGAACTAAGATTAAGTAACTTATTGGATGTCCAGTAATTAAATTACATTAAATTATATTAATGAGGCATCTGGGACTGAAAATGCCCCCCCCCCCCTTTTTTGAGACAGAGTTTCTGTCGCCCAGGCTGGAGTACAATGGTGCAATCTTGGCTCACTGCAGCCTCTGCTTCCTGGGTTCAAGCAATCCTCCTGCCTCAGCCTCCTGAGTAGCTGGGATTACAGGCGCACGCCACCACACCCAACTAATTTGTGATCCTAGAGTTTGGACAGAGATAAAAAAGGAAATTAAATGATACCAATAATAGTAAAAACAAAACCTTATCATTTGTAGTTGCTATATAATAAATTTTGCTATGTTGTGTGCTGTTTAATATAAAAGCTGACCCCAGCTTTGCTTAAAATTCACTAACTCCCTGTAAAACCGACCTTATCTGTTCTCCCCACATTCTCAGCAAAGTTCCCAGCATCTCAAGACTCCTGTTTTTCTTGCTAACCAGCTACAAGATCACAGGGCAAAATAACACCCAAAAAATGTACAATGCGTTTCTGGCTTCTATAACCTGTTAGCTGCTACGTCATCCTAAATATATGGAAAGTACCCCATTTTCTTTCTCAAGGCTCAGCCTTGGCATTCGAATCCGCTGAGCCGGCGGCCACCTTCATAAAATCCTCCCCTGTTACCCATGGGTCTCTCTGGTCTCCTGAATATTCTGTCACAGAGACAGATATGAAGGATCCAGCTGTTCTTATCCAGGTGTTTGTTTTGTTCTGCTTTTAAGGATTGCTTGTTGGATTTTGTCAAATCCCATTTTATGAACATCACAACTTATCCGTTCTTGACTGACAGTTATGAATAAGGCAGCTGTGAACATTCTTATGCCTGTCTCCCAGGAAACATGTGCACACACGTCTTTTGGGCGTATACATAGGAGAATTACGGGGTTATAGAGTGGGGCATGTTTTCACTATTGTTAGAAGACGCTGCCAGTTTTCCAAAGAGATTGTGCCATTCATGCTCCTACCAGCAGTGCACGGGATTCTGAGCTGTCCTATATTTTTGCCAAGGCTTATTATTGTTAGTCTTTGTTATTATTATTATTATTTTTTTGAGACAGAGTCTCGCTCTGTCGCCAGGCTGGAATGCAGTGGCATGATCTTGGCTCACTGCAATCTCCACCTCCCGGGTTCAAGCGATTCTCCTGCCTCAGCCTCCCGAGTAGCTGGGACTGTAAGTGCCTGCCACTACACCCAGCTAATTTTTGTATTTTTAGAAGAGACAAGGTTTCACCATGTTGGGCAGGATGATCCTGAACTCCTGACCTTGTGATCCGCCCACCTTGGCCTCCCAAAGTGCTGGGATTATAGTTGTGAGCCACCGAGCCCGACCTATTGTTAGTCGTTTTACTTTCAGCTGGTCTGATGGATGTGAGGTGTTACTTCATTATAGCTTTAATTTTCACTTTTGTGATTGCCAAAGAAGTTAAGCATTTTTTAATGTGGTTGTTTCTCATTTAAATATACTCTTAAAAAAAGAAAAAAAACCAAGGAGAACACCAAGCATACTTTATTAGCACAAAAAAGCATCCGTAACAAGGCACAGCAAGAAGAAACATATTCACGTCCAAGGGCTAGTACTGCATACAGGTACAGTTTTTCTGACGAGGCGCGGTGGCTCACACCTGCAATCCCAGCACTTTGGGAGGCCGAGGCTGGCGGATCACAAGGTGAGGAGTTCAAGACCAGCCTGACCAACGTGGTGAAACCCCATCTCTACTAAAAATACAAAAATTAGTCTGGCGTGGTGGCGTGTGCCTGTAATCCCAGCCAGTCGGGTGGCTGAGGCAGGAGAATCGTTTGAACCCGGGAGGTGGAGGTTGCAGTGAGCCAAGATCACGCCACTGCACTCCAGCCTGGGCACAGAGCAAGACTCCATCTCAAATATATCTAGCTTTTCTTTCCTGTAGCCTTGGCGATCGCCATGGGGATGTGAAATAACATTCTGCAGCAGCAGGAAGGACACCGGGAAGCAGTCCCCAGTGGCACAGAGCACTTTAACAAAAGATACAAGGACTGATTGGGCTCTTTAGTGCAAAATGTCTAGGACAGAACTCTACATTCAGTTCAGATATAAGAGGCAGACACTAGAACATGATGTAACGTCCAAGACAGCATGCTCAAACAGTATTACATATTATCCCAAGTGACAAAAGGTGCTAAGTCATTTATAGATACAATGGCTGCACAGTACTTTTATGTTTGCGATTTAGGTTTCAGACTTTCCATTAAGAATGAGCTGCCCCGAAATTCTGTAAGTTATACTTAAGCAGATCCGCTATGAGAGTTTACAACGGAGGTAACCACTGCTATCCGAATTATTAATTACAGTTTAACAACGAAGTCAACATCAGCGAGCACAGCAGTTACTATTGTCTGACTGGATGAGGCATCTTCTCGTCTCATTTTCTTCATGGTTCACGAAATCATCATGGGCACAGGGAAAGATTCAGCTTTCATAAAACAACAATTAGACTGCTCATCAGCTTTAAAAAATTACATGCAAGGCTATATTGTAGAGGCCAGGCACGGTGGCTCACGCCTGTAATCCCAGCACTTTGGGAGGCAGAGGCACTTGAGGTCAGGAGTTCAAGACCAGCCTGGCCAACATGGTGAAACCCCGTTTCTACTAAAAGTACAAAAATTAGTCCAGTGTGGTGGCAGGCACCTGTAATCCCAGCTACGTGGGAGGCTGAGGCATGTGGATTGCTCGAACTTGGAAGGTGAAGTTTGCAGTGAGCTGAGACCATGCACTCCAGCCTGTGTGACAGAGCAAGATGCCATCTCAAAAAAAAAAAAAAAAAAAAAGACTATACTGCAGAAGCTATTCCAAATACCTGTTTTAAGTTAAAGCACTCACTAAAAATACTAATACCTAGGGTCTGTAGATGAAATTCTACTAGTAACTTTATAAGTCTGAAAATTTAAGAATGACTATTTAGAAAACCTGATTTACCAAACAGTACATTTTGCAGAAGAGAAAAAGAATCTAACTATAAAACACGCCAACACTTAAGTGAACTGCACTATGGCCTTGTGGCCAGAAAATTACATTTTTGTTTTCCTAAAAGGAAGGCAGTCTTTTATTCTTTTGGACTTCTAAAGCTTGATTTATAGTAACTTCAAATGCCACTATATTTGGAAGATGGTAGAAAAACTCTTAGAAAAAATAATTTCGGACATTAGTCATACGGTTGAAATACTCATCCAATATTAATGATTTGTTCTTCAGTAAGAAACTGAATTCTTCAGAGCAGATGCCCTGACTTGCCTCACTCAGTGACTACAGCGTTTGCAGACCAAACCGTTAGCTACGTTGGCCAGATGCTTTTTAGGCTGACGGAATACCTGCAGCGGTGTCTCCCGTCACTCCACCAGGCACCACGTTTATCCGGATACGTAACAGCAGGTAGCATCTGACAGATACCAACACTAAGCTCGAATATGGCATGAAAAGCCCCAGCAGTGATGTGTGTGCTCGCTCTGGGGTACTGCCTGATGCACATGAAGGCGAACTGAGCTATCACCCTCTGGGGACAGGAGAGTTTGCTTTGCTCTGACTGGTGCTCGTTCTAATTAGCAAACCCTAACTTTTTGTTTATAGTGATGCTCCTTTAAAAATCTCTGCCATGTTGATGGTAACAGGAGCCCATGGATGGCATCACATGCAGTGCACCTGCAGACTCCTGCAGACGGATTTCACAGGCTGAGAGGAAAGGTCCTGTTTAGACATACAGTAAGCAGTGGTTCTGAAAACATGAACGAGGCCGGGAGCGGTGGCTCATGCCTGGCATCCCAGCGCTTTAAGAGGCTGAGATGGGCGGATCGCCTGTGGTTAGGAGCTCGAGACCAGCCTGGCCGACATGGTGAAACTCCGTCTCTACTAAAAACACAAAAAAAATTTAGCCAGGCGTGGCGCCTGTAGTCCCAGCTACTTGGGAGGCTGAGGCAGGACAATCGCTCCAACCCAGTAGGTGGAGGTCGCAGTGAGCCGAGATGGTACCACTGCACTCCAGCCTGGGCGACAGAGTGAGACTCTGTCTCAATCAAACAAATGAAAAACATGCAGGAACTGGGATCTTGATCATGTCCTAAAAGACCTGTTAGAATGCAGGAGTGAAATACACATGGGCCGTGGCCATGAAAACAAGCTGTGGTTCCACCGCTCAATCTGGGCACGTGGTGGGAGCTCACAGAGCAGAGTCCCTGAGCAAAAAAGGGCCTTCGAGTTTCCCTTCCAGAAGGGCTTCTGCTTCCTAACGGTCCCTCACTCCCCAGTCACAGCGATTCCTCGTCATCTGAAGCAAATCAGGCGCAAGGCAGCGTGTACAATCAGTCCGCGCGTGGACTTCCCGGCTCCCTGTCTGCGAACATGGGCAGGGCTGACTCCAGATACTGGTGCTGCTCCTGCCTCCGTGACTGCAAACACATGGTCCCTGTATCCTCTTCTGAGTCGCAGCTGGCTTGTGGAGTTGCAGAACTGTCCCCACTTATTTCAGCAATTCCAGGAGCTGACCTTGGTCCCGGCTGATTTAAAGGATGAACCAATGCAGTAGCTTCAGATGTATTTATCTGTACATTGGGGGAGGGATCAACCCCTTCTTCAATACCAAGCCATCTTCTCTCTCTAAGCCTATCTTCGCCTTCCGTAGAAACCAAAGATGGATCAAATGTGTCAAAAAGTGTTGCCTCTGGGCTCACAGGAGCTGTATGCTGTTTAGCCAAATGCCATTTCTGGGCTAAACCTGAGCTCACTGCAACCTCCACTTCTGGTATCAAGCTATCCTCCTGCCTCAACCTCCCGAGTGGCTAGGACTACAGGTATGCACTACCACGCCCGGCTAATTTTTGTGTTTTTGCAGAAACAGCGTCTTGCTGTGTTGCTCAGGCTGGTTTTGAACTCCTGAGCTCAAGCGATCTTCCCACCCTGGCCTTGCAAAATGCTGTGATTACAGGTGTGAGCCACCACGCCAGCCTCTTTGGAACATTTTATCAGTATCCAGTGAACTCTGGCTTGTGTGGAACAGGAGTTTTTTCTTCCCACCCTGTGGACCACGTGGAGAGTGGGAATTTCTTCACAAAGTCTTGCTCCTGGGGTAACACAAGAATCACTGGCCTTTTCCGTGCTTATTTCAACAATTTGAGAGATTTGGGTTGGCACCATTTTGGTCTCTCCTTGAAGAAGTCTTGGAAGGGCTTAATGCCAGTTGTAAGGGAAAATGTTTTTTCTCTTAAAGGATGGCTTTATTACTGAGATGAGTCTCCCTATACGGAGATTTTTCTCTTTGACAGGGAAACCGCCTGTGGCGTTCATGTCGACAGTTTCGCTGTGGCTTCCTCCCTTGTGACTGAAGAGATTCTGAAGTCATTCCGTATTTTCCCCCTGCTATCCAGTGGCTATAAAATCATCTGGGGCATGCAGGGCGGCCTTGGGCAGCGCACCTGAGGCCAGGCAGGACAGGCCCCGATGTTATGGTCCCCGACAGGGCGGGGACGCCTGCTCTCTTGTGTGTTCTGTCCTCTGTGACTGCACAGCCCACCCTGGGAACCTCAGTTTCACCTGCTGCCCCCCAAGCCCTTCTGCTTCACCTGTTCCCCCCCCCCCCCCCCGAGCCCACCGGAATGGCTAAATACGCTCTTCTGTTTTTAGATGGCATCGTTCTGTCGCCCAGGCTGGAGTGCAGTGGAGCGATCTTGACCCACGGCAACCTTCACCTGCTGGGTTCAAGCGATTCTTCTGCCTCAGCCTCCTGAGTACTTGGGACTACAGGCATTTGCGACCATGCCCAGCTAATTTTTGTTTTTTTAGTAGAGAATGGGTTTCACCATCTTGGCCAGGCTGGTCTTGAACTCCTGACCTTGTGATCCGCCCACCTCGGCCTCCCAAAGTGCTGGAATAACAGGCGTGAGCCTCCATGCCTGGCCCTAAATACACTCTTTGGTGAAGGGCTGGGTCATGCTTCTTGTTTATTTTTTCCATTGTGTTAATGATCTTTTTCTTGTTGCTTTATACAATTTCTTTAAATAATAAAATGGAAATGACTGAAAATCGCTATTTTGGATTACATACGTAGCACATATTTTATCCTACTTTCTAACTTGCCTTTTCCCTTTTGTTCTGGCATCTTTTGATGAATAGAAGCTCTTATCTTCTTCGCATTTTGAAAATTGTGGTAAAATAGGCTGGGCGTGGTGGCTCACACCTGTAATCCCAGCACTTTCAGAGGCCGAAGCAGGTGAATCATTTGAGGTCAGGAGTTCAAGACCAGCCTGGTTAACATGGTGAAACCCCATCTCTAGTAAGAATACAAAAATGAGCCAGGCTTGGTGGTGCGAGCCTGTAATCCCAGGAACCCAGGAGGCTGAGGCAGGAGAATCGCTTGAACCCGGGAGGTGGCAGTTGCAGTGATCTGAGATTGCACCACTGCACTCCAGTCTGGGTGATAGAACAAGATCCTGTCTCAAGAAAAAGAAAATTGTGGTAAAATAGACATAACAGAAAATTTACCATCTTAACCCTTTTGAAGTGTATAGCTTAGTTAAGTACATTTATAATATTGTGTGGCCATCGCCACCATCCATCTTCAGAACTCTTTCCACCTTGTAAAACTGAAGCTGTACACCCATTCACCAACACCCTCCCATGACCCCCTTTCCAGCGCCTCCAAACACCTTTCCACTCTGTCACTATGAATTGGACTGCTCCAGGCCCCTCATGTCAGTGGAATCCTAACGCATTTGCCTTTCTGTGACTGCCTTGTGTGGCTTGGCACAATGTCCTTTAGATCTGTCCACCTTGTAGATGTGTCAGAATTTTGTTTTTTTTGTGTTTTGTTTTTTTTTTTTCTGAGACAGAATTTCGCTCTTGTTGCCCAGGCTGGAGGGCAGTGGTGTGATCTCTGCTCACTGCAACCAGGTTAAAGCAATTTTCCTGCCTCAGCCTCCCAAGTAGCTGGGACTACAGGTGTGTGCCACCACGCCTGGCTAATTTTTGTATTTTTTAGTAGAAACAACGTTTCACCATATTGGACAGGCTGGTCTTGAACTCCTGACCTTGTGATCTGCCTGCCTCGGCCTCCCAAAGTGCCGGGATTACAGGCGTGAGCCACTGCAATCGTGTTGTTTTTGTTGTTAAATCTTAGGAGTTCTCTAATCCCTTATTAGATACATGATTTTCAAACATTTTCACCCATTCTGTAGGCTGCCTTTTAATTCTGTTGATAGCATCTTTTGATGCATAAAAATTTTAAATTTTTATGAAGTCTAGTTGGTCTATTTTTTCTTTTGTTGACTGTGTTTTTGCTGCTATTATCCAAGAAATCATCACCAAATCCAACGTTTTGAAGCATTCACTCTGTGTTTTCTTCTAAAAATTTTATAGTTTTAGGTCTTACATTTAGGTCTTTAGTCCATTTTGACTTAATTTTTCTATATGGTGTAAGGCAGTTATCCAACTTTATTCTTTTGCATGTGGATATCTGGTTTTCCCAGCACCATTTGTTGAAAAGACTGTTTCCACATCAAATGGTCTTGGCACTCTTCTCAGAAATCATTTGACCATGTATGCAAGGGTTTATTTCTGGGTTCTCTATTCCATTTCTTTGGTCTATATATCTGTATGCCAGTGCCACACTCTTTTGATGACCGTAGCTTTGTAGTGAGTTTTGAAATCAGAAAGTGTGAGTCCTTCAGCTTTGTTCTTCTTTTTCAAGATTGTTTTGACTATTTGGGGTCCCTTTAGATTCCATATGAATTTTAGGATGAATTTTCCTCTTTCTGCCAAAAACATCATTGGGATTTTTATGGAGTTGCACTGAATCTATAAATCACTGAGGGTAGTACTGACATCTTAACAGTATTACAACTTCCAATCTGTTAACACATGATGTGTTTCTGATTATTTATATTTTCTTATTCCTTTCAACTTTTTTATTTTTAGTTTTCTTTGTATAATCCTTTCACCTTCTTGATTAAGTTAATTCCTAAAAATTTTATTCTTTCTGATGTTATTGTAATTGAAATTGTTTTCCTGATTTCCTTTTCAGGTTGTTCCTTGTTAGTGTACAGAAAAATAAAGATTTTTTTATGTGCTGACTTTATATCCTGAATTTTGCTGAATTCATTTATACGGTTTGTATGTGGACTCCTTGGATTTTTTTTTTTTTTTTTTTTTTTTTTGAGATGGATCCTCGCTCTGCTGCCCAGGCTAGGGTGCAGTGGTGAGATTGCTGCTCACTGCAACCTTCATCTCCTGGGTTCAAGCGATTCTCCAGCCTCGGCCTCCTGAGTAGCTGGGACTACAGGTGTGAGCCTCAGTGCCCAACCCATCCTTAGAGTTGTCTACATACTATGTCAGGTGTGAACAGGGACAGTTTACTTACTTCCTCCTTTTCAATTTGGATAGGATACTTTTAATTTCTTCTTTTAGCCTAATTGCTCTGGCTAGAATGCCCAGAACTATGTTGAGTGGGAGTGGCACAAGCTGGCATCCTTGTCTTGTTCCTGATCTTAGAGGAGCTAAAACTTTTAGTCTTCACCACTGAGCGGACGATTCGCTGTGGGATTTTCATATATGGCTTTTATTATATGAGGTCATTTCCTGCTCTTCCTAGTTTGTTGAGAGTTCTTTTTCTTCTTCTTTTTAATCATGAAAGTGTGTTGGATTTTGTCAACTGCTTTTTTTTGCATCTACTGAGAGGATCATGTGGTTTCTGCCTTCATTCTGTGGATGTGTTTATACCATGGATGAATTTTTATGCATTGAACTGTCCTGGGGAAGCTCTTAGTTTTAATGTGGTTAAACATTTTAATATTTTTCTTTTGTGGTTAACAGTTTTTCCTTTGCCTGCTCTGAGGTTATAAGGTTGTTTTCTTACATTATTTTTTAAAATCTTTATCATTTTGCTTCTCCCGTTTAGCTTAATAGTCCATGTTGGACTAGCTTCTGTGCATAAGGTGAAGTAGGTATTATGTATGTTTTAAAAATTATAAATGTCTGGCCAGGCACGGTGGCTCAGTCCTGTAATCCCAGCACTTTGGGAGGCTGAGGTGGGTGGATCACCTGAGTTTGGGAGTTCGAGATCAGCCTGGCCAATATGGTGAAACCCCATATCTACTAAAAATACCAAAACTAGCTGGGTGGTGGGTGCCTGTAATTCTAGCTACTCGGGAGGACGAGGCAGGAGAATTGCTTAGAACCCAGGAGTTGGAGGTTGCAGTGAGCTGAGATCTCTCCATCCAAAAAAGAAAAATTATAAATGTTTAATTGTCTCAGAACCATGAATTGGGGAAATCATTCTTTCCCTAGCGCCCTGCAGTAGACCTTTGTTGTAAATCAAGTGTCCGTTTATGCAAAGATCTGGTTCTGGCTTCCACGCCGTGTTCTTAAACCACACTGTTTCAGTCGCTCTATCATGAGCTTCATCATCCGTTCAGAAGTTGATGGACATTCTGATGTGGGGCCGTTACATAGTCATTTGAATCTGGCTTCTTTCATTTAGCATAGTGCATTAAAAACTCTTCCACGTGTCTGCACTTACCAGACCTGCGTGCCTTGGAATGCTGGCCCGTGTTCCGTTGGATGTGTGATAGCTGTTTAGCCACTCCCCAACTGATGGATGTTTGGATTGTTTCTGGGTTTGGCTATTGCAAATCACGCCGTCATAAACAGGGTCTTTCTATGGACAGCTATTTCCTTTACTCTTGGTAAACGCCGCGCGGTGAAATCACGGGCTCATGTGGGAACTTTCTGTGAAATTGCCAAATCGTTTTCCGAAGCAGCGGTACCATTTTGCATTCCCCCCAGGAATGAAGGAGAGTTTCCGTTTCTCCACATCCTCAGCTGCTCTCCATGTTGTTAGGGCGCGTTTTAACTTTTATTATTTAAATTGGTATGTAGTAATATCTCAAATGTTTTGAATTTACATTCCCCTAATGACAAGTGGTGTCCATTATCCTTTGGGTGCTCATACGTCATCTGTGTATCTTTTTTAGTGAAGCATCTGTTCATATTTTTCACCCAATTTTAAGATAAAAATTGTTTTCTTACTCTGGAATTCTTTTATATTCCGGATTCAGGCATTTTATCAGATATGTGTTTTGCAATTTTTTTTTTCTCAGCCTGTGGCTTTTTTTTTTTGTATTTAATTTGAGACAGAGTCCCACTCTGTGGCCCAGGCTGGAATGCAGTGGTGTGACCTTGGCTCACTGCAACGTCCACCTCCCGGACTCAAGCAGTTCTCCTGCCTCAGCCTCCTGAGTAGCTGGGATTATAGGTGCGTATCCCCATGCCCGGCTAATTTTTGTATTTTTGGTAGAGATAGGGTTTCACCATGTTGGTCAGGCTGGTCTTGAACTCCTGACCTCATGATCCACCCACCTCAGCCTCCCAAAGTGCTGGGATTACAGGCGTGAGCCACCGTGCCTGGCCTAGTTCAAATAATTTAAACAAGATCTTTTGGTAGAATAAACTGAGTGTAATTGCTCCGTGGGTTCGTTTTGCCTGCTGCCTAGATAGAGCTGATATATCGAGACAGGGGGATTGCAATGGAGAAAGAGTTTAATGGATGTACAGCCAGGGAAACAGGAGACTGCAGTTTTAGTATTACTCAAATCAGCCTCCCTGAAAATTCAGAGGCTAGCGTTTCTTCAAGGATAGTTTGGTGGGCCAGGGAGTGGGTGCCACTGATTGGCTGGGGATACAGTCATAGGGTGAGGAAAACGGTCCTCTTGCCCTGAGTTCACTTCTGGGTAGGGCCACAGGACCAGCTGACTCAAGAGCTGCAGGTCAGGGTGGGACTTTCAGTCGACAGAGATTTGAAAGTCTGAAAAGTCATCTCGAATAAGTTACAGGATAATGATGTTATCTGCGGGAGTAATTGGGGAAGTCGCAGATCTTATGAGCTCTGGAACAATGGCTGGTAATCACTTATGTCTACACCTTAGCAGAATTCAGTCCCCTCTCATCCTCCTAAACTGGTGGTCTTTCGTTAGCTTCACAAAGGCGGTTGAGTTTAGGGGAGGGGTTCTAGAAGCTAAATGTCTCTCAAAGTTAGCGTGGCCCTAGCCCGGGAATGACTAAGGGCAGTTTGGAGGTTAAAGGCAAGACGGGATTGGCTGGATCTGATCTCTTTCACTTTCTTCATTTTCTCACTGTCATAATTTTTGCAAAGGTGTTTTTTTTTTTTGAGACAGAGTCTCACTTTTTCATCCAGGCTGGAGTGCAGTGGTGTGATCGTGATTCATGGCAACCTCCGCCTCCCCAGTTCAAGGGATTCTTGTGCCTCAGCCTCCCACGTAGCTGGGATCACAGGTGTGTGCCATCATGCCCAGCTTACTTATTTTTTTTTTTTGAGATGGAGTCTTTTCTTTTTTTTTTTTTTTTGAGACGGAGTTTCGCTCTTGTTACCCAGGCTGGAGTGCAATGGCGCGATCTCGGCTCACCGCAACCTCCGCCTCCTGGGTTCAAGCAATTCTCCTGCCTCAGCCTCCCGAGTAGCTGGGACTACAGGCACGTTCCACCATGCCCAGCTAATTTTTGTATTTTTAGTAGAGACGGGATTTCACCATGTTGACCAGGATGGTCTCGATCTCTTGACCTCGTGATCCACCCGCCTCGGCCTCCCAAAGTGCTGGGATTACAGGCGAGATGGAGTCTTGCTCTTGTTGCCCAGGCTGGAGTGGAGTGCAATGGTGCAACCTCGGCTCACTGCAACCTCCGCCTCCTGGGTTCAAGTGCTTCTCCTGCCTCAGCCTCCTGAGTAGCTGGGATTACAGGCATGCGCCACCGCGCCTGGCTATTTTTGTATTTTTAGTAGAGATGGGGTTTCTCCAGGTTGGTCAGGCTGGTCTTGAACTACCAACCTCAGGTGATCCACCCGCCTCAGCCTCTCAAAGTGCTGGGATTACAGGTGAGAGCCATCTTACTTGGCCTACTTTTTGTATTTTTAATAGGGTTTAGATTTCGCCATATTGGTTAGGCTGGCCTTGAACTCCTGACCTCAAGTGACCCCCCCCACCTTGGCCTCCCAAAGTGCTGGCATTATAGGCATGAGCCACCATGCCCGGCCTGCAAAGGTGGTTTTAATAGGATGAATTTCACCAGATTTTCCTTGAAAAGAAAAAGAACTGGGCACTTTACTTTTTCATTGTCTGCCGCTTGGCATGATTCTTATTTGTATAAAAGCCTTGAGTGGAAAATAATCATTTTTCCTTTGTCCTCCTTCACAGGAGGAAAGGCTGTGAGGGTCACTGACCCTCAGAGAAGCCTGGGTCCCAGCTCTGGGCTGGGTGGGTGTGAGCGGATTCCTGCAGATCAGAGCTGGGCGCCAGCCTTTAGGGCCAGGAGGAACTCCCAGCAAGAAGAAACACCCAGGCAGGCAGGCTTCAGAGAGGAAGCCCCGAGTCCCCTGCGCCCCCCCGCAACCCCCCACACCCCCCCCCCCGCCGTCCCCATGCCCCCGCAGCCTCCAGGGCCTTTTCTTTTTGAATCAATTAGGCAAGTTGTTTTTCATTTCTGCGACTCTGTGGTGGGAACGTCCCTTCCCTGTGAGATTCTAGATGAAAGGCTCCCCTTACAATTTCCCTCTGAAAATTCACTCAAACCGTGTTTAGTGGAAGAGGCTGCTGAGAACGTGTCAGGAATGACAAGGCTTATTCAAAGACGGAAAAAGCTGAAATAGTATTTCCAATAACCGTGGAGAGCCAGAGGCGTGAATGAGGAGGAGGGAAGACTGTTAAGACTTGCCTCGGAAAATTTCTAGGTAAAACTGTCCTCTTCCATGTGGCTTTTCCTTGAAGGAAACATTCCTGGTCAGGTGCTTTGCAAAGACCCCTCCCGCAGCCTGTAAATGAGACCCTTAGTTTCTCTACGTAGGCCCAGGAGACAGCCAAACTCCAGGCAAATGAGATCCTCTAAACCAGTGGCTGTGGACTGGCGGTGACCTTCCCTCCAGGGCACATGTGGCGAGATGTGCCTTCCCTCCAGGGACATCTGTGGTTGTCATCCTGAGGGGCTGTTGGCATCTGGTAGGTGGGTGCCAACGACGAAGATAAATGTCTTATTACTGGAAAGGGGTCCCAATCCAGACCCCAAGAAAGGATTCTTGGACCTTACACGAGAAATAATTCGGGGAGAGTTCATACTACACTTGATATTAGCCAAAAGGCCGAGAAGCGATGGGGAGAGTCCATAAAGTGAAAGCAAGTTTGTTAAGAAAGTAAAGGAATAGGGCGGGCA
This sequence comes from Alouatta palliata, assembly GCA_004027835.1. NCBI lineage: Eukaryota > Metazoa > Chordata > Mammalia > Primates > Atelidae > Alouatta > Alouatta palliata. Next base: position 13,979 of record PVKV010020846.1, read on the forward strand.
CGGTGGCTCACGTCTGTAATCCCAGCACTTTGGGAGGCCGAGGTAGATGGATCACCTGAGGTCAGGAGTTCGAGACCAGCCTGGCCAACGTGGTGAAACCCCGTCTCTACTAAAAATATAAAATTAGCTGGGCGTGGTGGTGCACACCTGTAATCCCAGCTACTCGGGAGGTTGAGACAGGAGAATCACTTGAACCCAGGAGGCAGAGGTTGCAGTGAGCTGAGATGGCGCTATTGCACTCCAGCCTGGGCGACAGAGCGAGACTCCATCAAAAAAAAAAAAAAGAAAGTAAAGGAGTCACAGAGTGGCCACCCCATAGGCAGAGTAGCAGCATAGGATGCTGGTTGGCTATTTTAGGGTTATTTGTTAATTATATGCTAAACAAGGGGTAGATTATTCATGAGTTTTCCAGGAAAGGGGTGGGGATTTCCCTGAACTGAGGGTTTCTCCAGTGTAAGAACATATAGGGTAACTTCCTGATGTTGCCATGGCGTTTGTAACCTGTCATGGCATGGGTGGGCATGTCTTCTATCAAGCTAATGTATTGTAATTAGCGTATAATGAGCAGTGAGGGCCACCAGTGGGCACTTTCATCACCATCCTGGTTTTGGTGGGTGTTGGCTGGCTTCTCTGCCGCATCCTGTTTGTTTTTTTTTATAACTTTATTTGATGTGTTTGACCATCAGCGATTAGTTCTCATGCACATTGACTGAAGGTGTTTGAGTGTTCACAGGTACATAGGTAACCAAGGTATAAGCTTATTTTGTGAATCTTGATCCTCATTATGTTTTCTGGACAACTGCATGTGGATTCAGAATGGGACAGTCCCCATTCCTGTGGCCCAGACAGCTTTGTGGAGCCTGGAGTTCCCATCTCCTTCATGGCAAATCTCTGAATCTCTCCGAGTGCCCCAGGGGCGCGCTTCTTGAAGCCCACTCCATGTCTGCGCTTGTGAATCAACAAGACCTGAGGGTGTATTCTCGGGTCACCACCTGGCTGATGGCAGAACCGCCCTTTTTCTTCTCATCACTCTTCTTTGCGAGAGCCATTCTGCTGGGTCCAAGTTGGAAAGGAAGAGCCCGTATCCTGTTTTATCAGCAGGGTCTTTGTGACCTGGTTTATTTTACCCAGCCCCTGTTCAAGATGGAGTCACTCTGGTTCAGATGCCTCTGACGGTCCCACAGGACCCAGGTGAATTACCTAGCACTGATGTCGGCAATGCTGCCGGTAGGAGACCCTGCTTCAAATTCATCTTTCAGGACCAGGGAAATGGGAATCTAAGCTTTGGGAGGGGGAAAAAAAAGAGGTTTTATATGTTGTGTAAAAATACGTTTATCATCAAGGGAAGACCTGCCCCTGAGACCCGCTGAAATTAGCACATCCTGTAACTCAGACAGCCCTTTTCTGTGGTGATTGGTTTAAGACACCTGGAGAATTAATTGGTTTAAATGTTCCGACCTGAAGGTGAGTGTCACTTGGTGGATGCATGTGTCTGGCACATGAAAGATGCTCAATAAATATTTGTGGAATAAATACAGGAGGGAGCGCTGGGTTCTGGAGAGAGTGGGGAGCTTACCAGCAATGTCCGGGCTGAGTTGCCTCCTCTTTCTCTTTTACCAGCTGGAGCCAGCTTGGCGTTAGAGGGTTTACGTTATTTTCAGCCAGGCTGCCCCAGAAGGCCGGAGGAGCAGCCTGGGGGGCCCAGCCGGAGCCAGCCGAGGATGAGGGGCACCCATAATGGCACGAAGAAATAAAGGAAATGAACCTCCCGATTTCACATCCTCCCAAGACACTTCCCAGCTTCAAAGCAATAATTTAAAATGCTCTTTGGAGTAGCAATTTTTACATTTCATTGCAAATATTTTCCCCTATTCGACATCTTTTTAAGAAACCCGTCTGCCGTCTGCCTTCCTCACAGGGCGTGTCTTGGAAGGAGACGGAGGGGCTGTCAGCCTGTCTGCCTGGGCTGTCAAACCTCACGACGGCCAGCAGGAAGCCAGGGCGAGGTGGGGAGAGGAGCGAGCAGGGCGGCCGGGCAGGCAGTGTGGAAGGTCACAAGCCAGGTGTGTGTGTGTGCGTGCGTGTGTGTGTGCACCGGTGTGTGTCTGTGTGTGTGCACCAGGGAGGTTTCCTTTGGAAGCATGTTCTCGCCCTGCACAGCCCCTCCTCACCTGAGTTAGATTCCAGTTGTGCTCCCTGCTGGAAAGGGAGGATGGAGAGCGTGGCTCCCCAGGCTGGGTCTTGGCCTTGCTGCGCTGTTCACTGGAGGGTGGCCAGGGCTGGGGCTTTCTATAATCTGCTCCCAACACCTTGGCTCGGAGTGACTTCGAGGGCACCAGAGTCTCCAGCAGGCGTGATGAGCTCAGAAGGAGGGAGAAGGCAGTGGTTGGTGGTCCTTGCCGTGTTTTCAACCTGTTCTCTGGGGCGGGGGTGGGGGCAGGGGTTGGAGGGGAGGTGAGGTGGGGGGGAGCAGCTCTGAGGGCATCTTGGGGAGGAGGGAATGGAAGGCGTGGTGCCCCCGGGTGCCTGGCAATCTTGCCTTGCCAGCAATCTGATTCGTGATCTGGGCAATGGATTATCTTTCTTTTTTTCTTCTTTATTTATTTTATTTTTTTTTTTTGAGATGGAGTTTTGCTCTTGTTGCCCAGGCTGGAGTGCAATGGCCCGATCTTGGCTCACCGAAACCTCTGCCTCCCGGGTTCAAGCTATTCTTCTGCCTCAGTCTCCTGAGTAGCTGGGATTGCAGGCTCATGCCACCAGGTTCAGCTAATTTTTGTATTTTTAGTAGAGACAGTGTTTCACCATGTTGGCCAGGCTCGTCTCAAACTGCTGACCTCCAGTGATTTGCCCACTTTGGCCTCCCAAAGTGCTGGGATTATGGGCGTGAGCCACCTTGCCTGGCCGGCAATGGATTTTCTGTCCTGCCTCACAAATTATTATTTTCCAGCTGCCATTTGGAAATTAAACAACTCCCTGTGGTCCTTGCAGAATATTCCATGCATTTCCATGCTCTGGATCAAAGGGAGGTGGCTTCATACACAGGGAAATGCAATCAGAGGCGAGGTCAGGACAGGCAGCCTCTTAACGTCACATTTAGAGGACTGGCCATGGCAGAAGTTTCCAGAAACAAACATCTTGGGGACCCTGGATCTACTGGTGGCCATTTCCCTTGAGAGAGGCTGGTGGTACAGGCTGAGGAAGGCGGAGATGTGAGTGTCTTGCTTGCTGGGGTGTTTGAGTCATGGCGAGCCCTCTAGGAGTAGGGCTAAATTAGGTGGGGGTGAGGGAGGGGCGGGAGCAACCTTGGGGTCCCCCCTGAACAGCAGAGCCTGACCCCCTTCTCAGAAGCAAGGTCTCAGCCAAGCCTTGTTGTCCGGCTGGCATGGGTGCTGCCATGGAGAGCTGTTGGGTTCTGGTGGGTCCGGGGCCACCCCGGCCTTCACCTGCCTCAGCTCCTCCCCTCAGCCCCAAAGCAGGAGAGCACCAGGCAGCCCTTCAAATCCAACTTGTTGGAAATAGATGCTCTGTGCCTCAAAGAAAAATTAGCACTGAGACAAAGGATCTTTCAGCAAAGCAATGTTTACTTCCTGGGCTGCAGGAAGGGTACCCTTGCTAGCCATCTTGCCTCCAGAGTGCAATGAACAAAGGAAAACACACAAATTTATCCCTTACGCATTTGGGGTCATCCTTACTGCTGTGTCTGATCTCCGCTGGCTGGAGCCAGACCTCACAATCTAAACTAAAACCAGACTGGCTAACAACTTAAAACTTTTCTAAACAGGTAAAAGAAGTGGAGAGCTGGGACATGCCTGTGAGCACATCCAGCACAGGTATCTTGGTTAAAGTACAAGGACATAGAATGTACTACGTGCCTGTAAGCACGGCGTGTCTAACAGCTACGTAGGATAGGGCTTCACAACGTTATCACACTTATTCCTTAACAAGAAAGGAAACTTTGAAAAGGAACTTTTCTGCTTCCCACATAACTCAAGAGCTCATTTATTTCCTTTGCTCTCCTCACTACCCCCACCCCTCAACATACTCACAATCACCTGAAACTCCAGGCTTAGGCAGCTGCTCTCCAGAAACCTGAGAGCTGCCTCCCTTCCATTCAGTTCTGGAGAGAGTGGGAGACACCCCAGAGAGGCTCAGGCCACAGCCTGGGAAGGAGCTTTAAAATAGCGGCCTTCCTGACACAGCTGGCCCGGGCCCTGAGAGGGTCTCCGGTGAACCGTGTGCATACACGTGTCTGCCGGCCCCACGGGGGTTATGCAGGTCTGGGTGGCCCGAGAGGGTCTGTGGTGAACCGTGTGCATTCATGTGTCTCCCAGCCCTACAGGGGATATGCAGGTCCAGGTGGCCCGAGAGGGTCTGCAGTGAACCGTGTGCATACACGTGTCTGCCGGCCCCACGGGGGTTATGCAGGTCTGGGTGGCCCCGAGAGGGTCTGCGGTGAACCGTGTGCATACATGTGGGGTTATGCATTTGCATGGTTGACATTCAGCTTGCCATTCCTCCTGGAGCTGCGTGCTGAGACCCCATTGCTGGGCTTGGGCAGAGACCAGTTTTGGCCACTGTCAAGGGGATGCTGTGACAAAAGCCCATGTGAGCAGAGGCCACCAGAGGCCGACGTTAAAGAAAAAACACAAGATGACGCTTGAGAAAGCATGGTAAGGAAGGCTGTGTCACCAGAATGTCCCCAATAGGAACTGGAATGGTCCAGGAATAAGCAGAGTGGCTGATCTGCAGCCCGCCTGCAACACACGTGCTGGGGTGCGTTTGGGGCGTGTTTGTTACTGCAGCAAAGCTGATTAATGCAGCCTCTGCTGTGGCTTCACGTGGTCCTGCAGGGAGAGAAACTGAGTGTTCCCAGCACATTGATTAAAAGATGTGTGCTTCTGGGGTGGAAGGGGGCTTTGTAGAAATGCTGAATTTAAGTAGAGTCCCTGCTGTGTGGAAGACGGTCACCTGGCTTGCCCTTCCTGAGCACCTAAAAGGGAATCTGTGTGTTGGTGAACACAAAACACAAAAGCGCTGAAGTCGACAACTAATTTACTTTTATTTTTAATTAAAAAATTTTTTTAGAGACAAAGTCTCGCTGTGTTGCCCCAGCTGGAGTGCAGTGACTATTCACAGGCATGATCCCACTACTGATCAGCACGGGAGTTTTGACCTGCTCCATTTCCGACCTGGGCCGGTTCACCCCTCCTTAGGGAACCCGGTGGTCGCCCGCTCCCAGGAGGTCACCATATTGATGCCGAACTTAGCACGGACACCCAATTGGCATAGCGCACTACAGCCCAGAACTCCTGGGCTCAAACGATCCTCCCACCTCAGCCTCCCGAGTAGCTGGGACTACAGGCACATGCCACTGCGCATGGTAGCGACTAATTTTCAAAACAAAACCTCGAACTGTAGTGCAGTGCTAAGGTGAGATGCGTTGGATTACGTGAGATATGTAGTTTGATATGTTGAGATGTCACTGCTAAACAGCAGTGAGGTGTGTGGTCTAAGCAGCTGTGGCCTGGGGCGGGAGGATTTTCAGGGAATTCTTACCACTACAGTTCATGAGGAAAGAAAATGACAAGTTTCACTAGACAGTGAATGCTTCTTGTGTGTGTGTGCATGTGTGCTTGTGTGTGTGCGTGTGTGCATGTGTGTGCGTTTGTGTGTGAATACTTGTGAGTGTGCATGTGTGTGCAGAAGCGTGTGTACACGCATGTGTGTGCGTGTCTGTGTGTGCATGTGTGCATGTTTGTGTGCGTGTGTGCATGCTTGTGTGTGCTTGAATGTGTGTGCATGTGTGTGCAATGTTCATGTGTGCAAGCGTGAATGCATGTGTGCTTGTGTGTGTGTGCATGTTTGTGTGCGTGTGTACATACTTGTGTGTGCATGAGTGTGTGTATGTGTGCACATTTGTGTGCTCATGTGTGCATGCATGTGTGTGCATGTTTGTGTGCATGTGTGCATACTTATGTGTGTGCACGAATGTGTGCATGTGTGCACACGTTTGTGTATTGTGTGTGCATGTGTGTGTGTGTGTGTGCATGCATGCACATGTGTGACACACACTGAAGACAGGGACAGGTTCCACGGGGCATCGTTGACCTGGGAGGCTGTTAGCCTGGTGCCCTGCAGCCACATCCTCCCTCCTGCTGGCCATGTGGAGGAGGCCACATGGAGGAGGCCACATGGAGGAGGCCACATGGAGGAGGCCCATTTGCAGGAGAAAATGAGGCCAACAGAGAGAGCCAGGAAACACAGAGAGTGTCTTGGTCTGTTCATGCTGCTAACAAAATGCCTTAGGCTGGGTCATTTATAAATGACATACACTGCTTATGCTTCTGGAGGCTGGGCAGTTCAACAGCATGGCACCAGCAGGTTTGGCGACTGATGAGGATGCTCTCTGCTTCCAAGATGTGCCTGGTGGCTACGTCCTGTCCTCACTTGGTGGAAGGGGTGGAAGGCAAAAGGGGCTGAGCTCATTTCCCCCAGCCCTTTAATGAGGGCACTGATCCCATCCACAAGGGAGGCCTCATGACTCAATCATCACCGGCTCAAGGCCCCATCTCTTAATACAATCACATCATCCACTGCATCTCAATATATGAATTCTGGAGTGACATATTTATTCAAATGATAGCAGAGAGAGAGAGAGAGCGAGAGAGAGAGCAAGAAGGAAAGTGGCAGAAATGTCTAACAAATTTGCTTTGGTCTCTGGAGCCAGCCCGAGGTGCCACCCTGCTGGTAGCTTCCTTCATGCGGTCGCTGGTGTGGGTCCCATCTCTGCCCCTTTCCACTGAAAGAGTTCTGAGCAACACGAGCACCTGACACCTGGCTCCTTACTTTCTGGTAATACGGCTGGCTTTCACCTGTCTTCACACGGTCAAGCGCACACATCATCAATGTTAACTTACACTCAGTAGTTTGCAAAACATGAGTTTTTAGGCATAAAGCAGCATCCACAGCGGCAGCCATCTGTCAGATAAAGAAATCTGTTGATCCAGTTACTGGCTTCTGTGTAACAAACCACTCCAAGCTGAACTGGGGAAGATGCGCTATTTTATTATGCTCGTGTAGCTGGAGCTCAGGAATTCACGCAGGACGCAATGGGATGACTTTGATTCTGTTCCACGTTGTCTGGGGTCAAATGGGACCGTGCCAACACCAAGGGCACTTGAAGCTGGACCGCCACATACGTGGGCTAAGCCGGGCTCTGTGGTGACGGCTGTTCAAAGCATGAGCTCGTGGCCTCCCGTGTGGCGTGGGTTTCTCTCAGCAGGACGACCAGGCTCCGAAGGGGAGCTTCCCGGGTCAGGATGCCCAGGGACTGGGGTTCTGGGAGTGTCAGGTGAAGGCGCCTGGCCCGTGCTGCCCAGCCTCTAAACACACCTGGCCTCCCTGCCACTGCCTGCCATTGGAAGCGGCTGCAGCTCATCCAGGTTTGGCAGTGGGGGTAGGGGGCAGAGACCGCACTTCTCAATGGGAAGAGGGTCAAGGACTTTGCGGCCATTTTTGTTTTAAAGAGACAAGTTTCTGCTATGTTGCCCAGGCTGAATTCGCTTTTGTTTGTTCATTTTTTTGAGACTGAGTCTCATTCTGTCGCCCAGGCTGGAGTGCAATGGTGCGATCTTGGCTCACTGCAACCTCTGCCTCCTGAGTTCAGGCAATTCTCCTGCCTCAGCCTCCCGGGTAGCTGGGATTACAGGCGTGCCACCATGCCAGGCTAGTTTTTATATTTTTGGTAGAGATGAAGTTTTGCCATATTGGCCAGGCTGATCTTGAACTCCTGACCTCAGGTAAACCGCCCACCTCGGCCTCCCAAAGTGTTAAGATTACAGGCGTGAGCCACTACTCCTGGCCTGCCCAGGCTGAATTTGAATGTCTGGGCTCAAGCAATCCTCCAGCCTCAGCCTCCTGAGTAGCTAGGATTACAGGCGTGAGCCCCCACACCCAGCTTTGCACACCTCTGTCCTTTGTGTTTGGGAAGCAAGAGGAACCAGCTGTGGACACCAGGATGGGTGTCGAGATTCAAAGACCCCTAAGTAAACTGGAGCTCCCCTAAAAGCCACCGCAAGCTTCACAGCTGGGTCCTTGCAAGACAGAGTCCTGCAAGGGATAGAAACACTATTTTTAAAAACTGGGATAAAGTACATATAACATAAAATTAACCATTTTTACAAACGTCTGTTGAGGTAGAATAGCTGTCTCAGAACCTCGCGTATTTAACGTGGATAATTGGCTGAATCATGTTCAGGTGCACAGTTTGATGGCCTTTAGACATTCACAGTGCTGCGTAGCCACCAGCCACATCTAGTTCCAGGACGTTTTCAGGCCTCCAGGCGGAAACCCTGTCCCTATGAAGCAGGGGCTCCCTGCTCCTCATCCAAGGACCGGGAAGCTCTGCTCCCTCTGTCTCCGTGGATCTGTTCACTTCTGACATTTCATGGAAAAGGAATCACACCACGTGTGTCCTCTTGTAACTGGCCTCTTCCGCTTAGCAGAATGATTCCATGGCCCAGAATTTCCTTTCTTTTATGGCTGAGTGATATCCCACTGTATGGATGGAGCGCGCGTTGTGACCATGCTGGTCTGTGGATGGACGTTTGGGGGTTGCCACGTTTTCACTTTGTGAACAATGCTGCTGTGAACTGTGTGGCAGGTTTTTGTTGGAATGCCTGTTTTCAATTCTTTGGGGAAAGCACTTTTTATTTTATTTTTTTAATTTTTAATTTGTATTTTTCTGAGACAGAGTCTCACTCTGTCACCCAGGCTGGAGTGCAATGGCGCGATCTCGGCTCACTGCAACCTCCGCCTCCCAGGTTCAAGCGATTCTCCTTCCTCAGCCTCCTGAGTAGCTGGGATTACAGGCACGTGCCACTGCACCCAGCTAATTTTTGTATTTTTAGTAGAAACAGGGTTTCAACATCTTGGCCAGGCTGGTCTCTTGTGATCCACCTGCCTCAGTCTCCCAAAGTGCTGGGATTACAGGCGTGAGCCACCACGCCTGGTCACTTTTTATTTTTTAAAGAGAAACCACTGGTCTGGGTAGGGATGGCTATGACGGGGGACGTCTCTTTCTTGTTTAAAAGAGAAAGTGGAACAGAATCCTTCCCACACCCACAGCCCCACATTTGGAGGAAAGGAGACGAGAACTTTTTGCAAAATCTCCAAAGGAATCACTTCTGTTTGGCTGGAGGTGCCGGGAGGAACCAACCATGCCTGTCTGTCTTCCACCCCATGGGGCAGGGCCTGAGCCGGGGGAGGACAGAGGCTGCCCGGGCCTCGTGTGGGCCCCCAGGTGACCGCAGTCCCCTCCATGGGGAGTGGTGGGGATGAAGCGTCTGTGAGCTGAGAGTCGCTGTAGGGAGCCTTCTTCTGGGAGCAGAAGGTCTCCATGGGGAGGGCTCACTGTCATCCCTGAATCCAGCTGGACCCTGTGGGCCGGAGGTGGCCACGCCGGGTGGCCCTGTGGCCTGTCCCCTAAGAGAGGCATCAAAGCCTGGTGGGCGCCGGGAGGGCCTCTCGGATCACGTAGGCAGTCCCGGTGCAGCGTGGGAGCCAGACGCAGACTTCCCGACCTGCGCGGGGCTGGAGCTGCTGGGCAGCTCTGGGTCAGTTTCCGGGGGACCAGCCACCTCTTCAGCGACCGCGACCCCAGGTCTGCACCAGTGGCTTCACGTATTTAGGTCCCTGTGCTGTGGTGTGAATTGTGTCCCCAGGTTCACACGGTGGCTCCCAGCCCCTACTGTGGCTATTTGGAGGTACAGCCTTTGGACGTGATGCAGATCAGGCAAGTTGAAAGGGTGGGCCCCGACCGTGGGTCTGCAGCCGTGGGTCTGCAACTGTGGGTCTGCAGCTGTGGGTCTGCAGCTGTGGCCTCACCAGACCCAGAACCAGCCACCTCCTCATCTCGGACCTCCCGGCCTCCAGAACGGTGAGCCCTGAATGGCTGCTGCTTAAGGCCCCGTTTTGTGGCGTCATTGTGGCAGACTGCGCTGACTGAGAATCTTCCAGAAAGAACCTTGGGCAGCCGAGAGAGTCGGCCAAATTACCTCAGTTTCGCCACAGCCGAGGACCCCCACCCCACCGTTTAGACCAGCCTTTAGCATCTGACATATTGACCCCGCGGTATTTCTTCTGCGTTGCTTCAGATTTGAATAACAGGCGTATTACTCGTTTTCATCTTGGAGCCTGGGTTTTCCGGGGTCCACCTGGCTTCTTGCAGAAATGCCGGCTCTGCCCGCTGGGTGCCAGGGTCCCTCCACCGAACGGGCTGGCCGCAGGGCGGCGAGCGTCCAGCAGGGGGCGAGCGCGCGCTTTCTGGAGCGGCGTGCAGCAGGCGGGTCAGGCTGAGACGCGGGGAGCTTCGGCCGCAAACCCTTCCCCGGCGGCCCGGGAGGCTGCGCGGGGCTGGAGAGCTGAGCCTGGAAGCTTCCCCTTTCACGGCCTTTCCCGGCGCTGACCGCTGGCTTCTCCACTTAACAAGTGCATTCAAGGCCGGGTGCGGTGGCTCAAACCTGTAATCCCAGCACTTTGGGAGGCCGAGGCGGGCTGATCACGAGGTCAGGAGTTCGAGATCAGCCTGGCCAATATGGTGAAAACCTGTTTCTACTAAAAACAGAAAATTATTTGTGCGTCGTGGCGCACGCCAGTAATCCCAGCTACTCTGGAGGCTGAGGCTGGAGAATCACTTGAACCCAGAAGTCGGAGATTGTGGTGAGCAGAAATGGAGCCACAGCACTCCAGCCTGGGTGACAGGCAACACTCCGTCTCAAAAAAAAAAAAAAAAAAGTGCATCAGAGGCTGGGCGCAGTGGCTCATACCTATAATTCCAGCACTTTGGAAGGCTGAGGAGTGTGGATCACCTGAGGTCAGGAGTTGGAGACCAGCCTGGCCAATATGGTGAAACCCCGCCTCTACTAAAAATACAAAAATTAGCCAGGCATGGTGGTGTCTACCTGTAATCCCAGCTACTTGTGAGACTGAGGCAGGAGAATCACCTGAACCCAGGAGGTGGAGGTTGCAGTGAGCCAAGATCAAGCCACTGCACTCCAGCCTGGGTGACAGCGAGACTCCATCTCAGAAAAAAAAGTGCTTTTGGGCCAGGTGGGGCAGCTCACGCCTGTAATCCTGCAGTTTGGGAGGCCAAGGAGGGAGGGTTGCTTGCATCCAGGAGTTTGAGACCAGCCTGGGCAACATAGTGAAACCCCCATCTCTACAAAAAATAAAAATAAGAAAATCAGGCAGGCATAATGGTGAAGGCCTGCAGTCCCAGCTGCTTGGGAGGCCGAGGAGAGAGGATCAACCAAGCCTGGGAAGTAGAGGCTACAGTGAGCCATGATGGTGCTACTGTACCCCAGCCTGAGGGACAGAATGAGGCCCTGTCTCAAAAGAAAAAAAGTGCTTTCACAGTTTCCTTATGTTTATCAATCCACCCTGTGTGGGAGGGAGATGTTGTCACTGTGAGCACTGGAAATGGGGCTGGTCTTAGTAGAAAAACAGATGCAAAATAATCTCATCAATAATTCTTTATATTTGAGTATACTGGGTCTACCAAAAATATATTACCAGGATGAACCTCCCTGCTTTTGCCTCCTTAAATGTGGCTCAGCTGTGTTTCCGCTGGACAGTCCCAGACCCCGGAACACAGGTTTGCAGAGGTGGGACTTCACCGCCTGGTGGGGCTGGGCGCTCCGGAACACAGACTTCACCGCCTGGTGGGGCTGGGCGCTCTGGAACACAGACTTCACCGCCTGGTGGGGCTGGGCGCTCCGGAACACAGACTTCACCGCCTGGTGGGGCTGGGCGCTCCGGAACACAGACTTCACCGCCTGGTGGGGCTGGGCGCTCTGGAACACAGACTTCACCGCCTGGTGGGGCTGGGAGGGTTTCCTGGATTGTCCTGGGAGGGCCCAGCACTCCCTTGGCATTTCCCATTGGTGCTGCTGGGGCTCAGCTGGCTTGGGGTTTCCCTAATTCCCTGACTCCTACGCTGACCTCACACACGGGTGCCTCAGGAAAGGAAGGAACGCTTGGGCATGAACCCCTGGTGACCAGAGGCCGACTCCAGAGCCGCTCCTTGAACTCAGCCCCCTGGGCAGCCTCTCCTCCAGGTTTGAGTCTGATTTGCAGGTGGGCATCAGAGGGCCCGTCTGTCCATAGAGGCCGCAGACAGCTGCAAGCGGGGCCTGATGGAGCTGGAGCCAGGCTGTGGCCACTCACTGAGCTTGGCTCTGGCTTCTCAGCACTGGGCTCTGGGCTCTGGGCCTTTGGCTCTGGGCTCCTGGCTCTCAGCACTGGGTTCTTGGCTCTGGGCTCTGGGCTCTGGGCTCTCGGCTCTGGGCTTTCAGCTCTGGGCTCTGGGCTCTCGGTTTTGGGCTCTGGGCTCTCGGCACTGGGCTCTCGGCTCTGGGCTCTGGGCTCTCGGCTCTGGGCTGGATGGCCACGGGGTCCCAGGTGTCCCCACGAACCCGCAGCCCCACGAGCAATGGCGATGGCAGCTGAAATTCCCATGGCGGCACTAGAGCCCTCAGCACACACTGTGCTCCCATGCAGGGAACAGGTGTGGACGTCAGCCGGCAAGAGAGGCCCTTTCATCTCCCTGCGGATGGACCAGACTCTCCAGCCGCCATGTCTGTGGATGGTGGAAAGCGTCATCCTGATGACTCATTCATGACAATTCAGTCACTTTAGGATGATTCTTAGCCCACTTTTGGGAGACATGAATTCTTCCCCTATCCGCCTTTTCCCTTTTCCTGGGCTGGGCAGATCCTGGGGGCCCTGGGGACTTCCAGGTCTTGACCGAGGGGCAGACCAGTTCAGTTGCTATCTGTGGCCCTCTGTGGAGATGTGACTCATCGACCGCCCCCTACCCTGGAGAAGGCGGAGGGCCCCGGGGTAGCTGGTCCCTTCGGGTCACTTCATGTCTTCATCCTCCCAGCCCCGGGCCCCTTCCCCCCTGCTGCCCACCCCTAACTTCCTTCCCACCCTTCCCAAGACGTTCTTCTGTCTGGTTTAGGTGGCATAGCACAATGGCTGGGGCTGCAGAGCTGGGCCTTGAATATCAGTTCTGCGACTTACCAGCTGTGTGACTCTGACTAAATTGCTCAACCTCTCTGGGCCACAGTTTCCTCAGATGGAGAATGGTGAAATGAATGAACACATGTAAAAGTGCAGGTGCCTGCGAACTCTTCTCTTCCTCTTCCCTGTATTGCACCGGACGTAGGGGACTCAGCAGTGATGGTGGAGAAAGCCACCAGGCCCAGGCACTTGCTCAGCCCAGCTCCTGGTGGCAGACGTGGGTGGCACCTACCCTCAGTCACCACCGCCCCCCTGCCTTGATAACAAACCTGGGATGTGGGTGGCTCCTCATTCCCAGGGTTGGTGGCTCCCAACCCGGTGAATCCAGCACTTTGGACTCTTACATTCCCAGCTCAGAGCTGGTTTAGACACAGCAGATGGGGTGGTTCTGCTGGGGGGTCTGAAGCCAGTCAATAACAGCAGCTTCTAGGGAAGGCTTTCTTGTTTCTCAAAGAGATTCTAAGAAGAGACTGCCCCTTTGCTAGACATTGCTGGGCTGGGTGGGATTCCTGGGGCTGTGGCAGCTATTTTGCAGCCTTGAGGAGCACCAGCCTGAACCCCAGAATGGCCAGGAGGACAGAGGCGGAAGGGGCCAGGCAGCTGATCGCACCGGCTGGGGCCTTTCGTGATACTCAGAAGTGAATGTTCTTTTTGCTTTTAGTGGGGGTTTTTGCAATGAGTGGGGGTTTTTGCAATGCATCAGAAGGGCCTCTCCTGGATACTATTCTCCTGCTGGCACATTGGACATCTTGCTCTGTGTGAACTTCTCTGGAGCCACCTGATCTCAGCCCAGAGGACGAGGTCCAAGCTCCCTCTGTGCCCACAGCCTTCACTTGACTCTGGAGTGCCTCAGGATCTCCCCAGCCCACTCCCTGCCATGATGCTCATGGTCTGTGGGATTCTTGCTCTTCTCTCTTAGTATTCCAGCCTCTACTGAACTGGTGGGTGAGGGCGGGTAAGATTTTAAAAGTAAAATACATAATCTGTGGGAGAGATGCTTCAATGTGGAGATATTAAAGTTAAGAAGTTCTATTCACTAGAGACAGGTTCAAAAGAACAAAAAGGTAAGCTATGAACTGGGAGAAAATATTCTCATCATAAATATTAATAATTGACAAAGGATTAGTAGCCTGCATATGTAAAGAACATTTGTAGATCAATAAGAAAAATGACATACAACCCAGTAGCAAAGAGTGAAATAAATGAGCAGGTATCTCATATAAGATAGAAGCTGGATGCCTGATGGCAACCCAGAAGGGCTCAGCCTCGGTGGGGATCGGGAAGCCAAATGAGGAAACCCCACTGTGGTCTCCAGGTGCAGGGCAACTCCCTCTTAGATCCCGCAGTCACATGGAGTTATGGATGGGAGTGGGGTCTTTAGGACCTCCTGTTCTGAACGAAGGGTAAATTTGAGCACTTGCTTTGGAAAAATTTGAGCTCATTTGTAAAGTTCAGCGTCCATAGGCTCCAAAGCCCCAGAAGCTCTTGAACACACGCCCCAGGACACAGATTGTGCAAAAAGCCAGAGACGCCCCAAAGCACACCGGTAGAAGGTGGGCAGGTGCGTTCACGTGGCAGAGCGGTACACGGCAACGGGCCTCCAGTCTGTGACAGGGATAGTCTTAGCAACCAGACTCAGCAGGACAGGGTTAGCGCAATATACAGCAGGCTAAGCAGGAAAACAACTGAAATGAAACAATGTGGAACTTAAGTACACGTTTACATGCAATGAAACGAAAGTCACAGGAATCTAATAAGCATGCAGCTCGGGCTTGTGTTTGCCTCTGGGGAGGCGAGGAAGGCAGGATGGGATGGGAGAGAATGCACAGGTAACGCTTTCATTCCTGGGTTTGGGGCACAGGGGTGTTCATTTTAATATCATTCTCATTGTTCTTATTCTTATTAATTACTATTTGAGACAGGGTCTTGCTCTGTTGCCCAGGATGGAGTGCAGTGGTGCAATCACTGCTCCCAGGAGCCTTGACCTCCTGGGATTCTCCCATTTCAGCCTCCCAAGTAGCTGGGACTACAGCCACGCACCACCACGCCTGGCTCATTCATTTTTATTTTTCGATTTTTTGTACAGATGGGGTCTTGCTATGTTGCCCAGGTTGGTCTTGAACTCCTGGGCTCAACTGATCCTCCCTCCTCGGCTTCCCAGAGTGTTGGGATTACAGGGCCAGTGTGCCCGGCCCCATTTTTCATGACTCACAAATGAGCACACAGAAAAATTCGTAAGTATAATCAAAGTGGCCGTGTGTGCAGCAGTGATGTGGGGGTGTCATGGGCCCAGGGGTCTGCTTCATCTGCTTCTGAGCCCCTAAGTCCCCATAGCGCGTGGAGACCCCTGACTCTGTCCCCGGCAAACCTGACACCTGCTTAGGCGAAGAATTCAGCACAGGGCAATACAGAAGGAAAAACCGACCGTCCCACCACTTGGTCGCCCCGTGATGTGTTTCTTTCCAGGGAATTCCCAGGGTGTATGTAACTCAGGGCCCACAGCTGCACATGCCAGGCTTGGGGACAGAGCCGGCTGCGGCCACGCATGAGCCTGTGATGCCTGCCTGCTTCCTCCAGCTCCGGGCGCTTTCCAAGCACCAGCTTATGAGGCAGGAATGACTTCAAGCAGGAAACTTTGGGTGAAGTTCAAGTTTAAAATGGTTCTCCTGGAATTTCTCAGGGACCATTCAATCTAAGAGTCAGTCGTTCACAGTTGTTTCCTCTGGGCACTAGGTTGATGGAAGGCTGCCGGGCTGCTGTTATTTTGGAAAGTTCACTCTGTAGGGCCTCCGGTTTTGACCCGTTTGTGGACAGGGTGCGAGCAGCTTCCTTGGTTTAACAATTCCTGACCCGAAGAGGCTGCAGGAGAAAGTAGATTCTGAGTCTGGGGTGTAAGAACCTGGTTCTTTCCTGTGCTGAATGTGGGGTGGCGTGCAGGGAGGGGACAAGGATGTCACAGAACATCTCAGCACGTAAAGGTCAGGTCTGTGACTGGCCTGGAGGCAGATTTTGGCAGAATTTCCCGGGTGTGTCCCTCAGAACACTCATTCCGTGGAATGCTAATATGTGTGACGTGAGAAAAAAGAATTCCAGTCAAGTAACATTGGGAACGCTGATTTCAGATGACGTCTTTCACCCTTCTCGGAGGGAGGGCTTTCCTGGCACTGATGCCTTCCTGAGCGCTGGGAGATGCTGAGGGGCTGAGCGTGGCGTGGTCCTCAGAATCACGGCCTAGGGGGTATTCTGTGGGCAGATGCCTGAAGGCGCCCTTCTGGAAATGCCACCTGGTGTCCGGCCCACCCTCCGTCTCTGGGGATGTTTGTCCATCATGACAGGTCCCCACTCCTGGTATGTGGTGGACGAGCTTGCCTTCCTGGGGGACAAGGGCAGGTGTCCCCAGAGGCGGGTCCTAGCGGGCTTCCTGCCTGGCGGGTCCTATCCCTCAGCGGATCACCATTGTCTGAATCTCCACCGCCACTGCCCTCTTCCACAGGTTTTTGAGAAATTACCAGGAGTCAGAGGTCACGTCTCAGCCCTCGCTGGCCTGATTTTGAGATGGGGACTCACAGGTCCAGGCCTGGGCTTAGGCTGGGGACAGACAAGAGAGGTGGAACCGAGATCACACAGCTTGGATTTTGGGGTCATTGGCCTGGGGGATATTCTGTGGGGGATATTCAGATGCCTGCAGAAGGGAAGCGTTTTGGACACAAGTCAAATCCCCAGAAGCGGAGGGGCGCTGGGGTTCTGCCTGCTCTGTGTGGATTGCCAGCTCCCGGCTGGGTGGGGCCTGGCACCGGCTTTGAGGCTGCCCCACTGGAGAGCCCTGTGGTCTGGGCTCTTGGAGCTTGGACAGAGACACACCTGGCATTTGGCCAAGCGTGGAATTGGATTTGTTTCTGCCTTTATCAGTTAGCAAGGCCATTGTTCATGGAGTGGGGGCTCCCTGGGAGCAGCTGGAGTCAAAGCTGGACGTGGCTTTTCTGGGCACCAGGGGACTGGAAGCTGGGCAAAGGCCAACCTTGGGTACCTGTGCGAATCCTGGCAAGGGCTGGTGGCCTCTGGGCATCTGGGCCCGGCCCTAGAACCCATTCAGCAGCCCATGGGCCAGGACACTGCCGAGCAGCCTCTGGGATGATGGCCTTTGGAGGTGGCAGGACTTGTGGTCGGAAGTAACCTGTGTCCTGAGACTTATACCCGGGCAGAGTCAGACCCCTGTCCGGGAGAGTGAGATTTCCTTACAGCGTGTGTCAGGCTACCCAGACAGACACAACCAGAAGGATGTGGACACGCAGAGAGAGAGGCTTCCGAAAGGGACCTGGCTCCTGCGATTCTGGCGGCTGGTGGGTCCCAAGGTCTGTGCCCGGCAGGCAGGAGGCCCAGGAGAGCTGACGCGTATTTGTGGCCCGAGTCCGAAGGTGGGAAAAGACGGAGGTCTCAGCCCTGGCAGTCCGGCAAGAGGAGTCCACTCGTGTTCTACCACAGCTGTCAGCTGACTGCACACCGGGGAGGGTGCCCACCTTGCCCACCTGTGGATGCAGCTGTGATCCTCATCCAGAACGCCCCAAGGCACACCAGGATGACATCTGACCAAACATCCGGGTGCCCCCCGGCCCAGGTGAGTTGACACATAAAATTAACCACAGTGCTTAGTGAGCCGGTGTCCTCGACGGAAGGCTGGGGCCGGACCAGGGCGCTGCGTGGTCTCCCTAAATTGAGAGGTGGAAGCAGGCCCTGCCCAGGTGGCTGCTCGGTCCTTTCTGCAGAGAACTCAGCCCACTGGTCCCCGGGATGCAGACGGGGAGCCCTCTGCAGGGAGCCCAGCCTGGAACGGGCAGTCCTCTGTGACCAGTCCACACGGGCTGAGGGCCAGCCCCCATCCCCTGCCCTGGTCCAGGACACCGTGGGCCCCTCATTCCTTTCTGCAGTTGGACCCCCTGGCTTGGAAGAATCCAGATTCAGGTTCTCTAAGGCGAATAATTGCCAGTAAGTGTCAGGTCGGGGACTCAGCTGCAGGGCAGGAGGGGAGGGGCGGGGGCTGGGGCTGGGTCGATGTGGGGTCGGGGGTGGGGTCGGGGCTGGGGCTGGAGCGGGATCGGGGGCTGGGCTGGGGCTGGGCTGGGGCTGGGGTGGGGCTGGCTCCTTCTTCCCCCAGGTGGCACCTTCCAGTGACTTATTCTCCTGCCCCAGGCCAGACCCCGCCCTTGACCAGCCCTGGTTCCAAGATGAATTCCAGGATGGTGGCGTGTCAGAAGCTGCCGGAAGGAGGCGGAAGATACGCACCAAGAACCGAGGAGTCTGGGGATGAGGCCTCTCGTGCTGGCTTGAAGTTGAGGTCTCTTCTTCAGGGACTGGTCAGGGTCCCTGTCCTACCAGAGGGGGGCCCCTGAGTTGGGGGCCTGCTAGTGCCTGTGGGTGAGGGTGGGGGGTGAGTGGGGGACCCTGGTGTCCCCCGCGTGCTGCAGTGGTCGGGGGTGGGGGGCGAGTGGGGGACCCTGGTGTCCCCCGTGTGCTGCAGTGGGCGGGGGTGGGGGGCATGTGGGGGACCCTGGTGTCCCCCGTGTGCTGCAGTGGGCGGGGGTGGCGGGCGTGTGGGGGACCCTGGTGTCCCCTGTGTGCTGCAGCCAGATTCTTGCTACTGCCACCTCCAGGGGTGCTCCTAGCAGCCTTACTTCTGGCTCAGTTCCCTGGGTCCAGCTGAGAGCATGCAGGGGTCCCTGGCCATGGCGGACAGTGGGGAGTGGCTGGGAGGCGGGGGCTGTCCTGTCCTCAGGAGTGAGTGCTGCTGGCCTGGGGCTGAGCCGGTCTGGACAGCTGACTGCGGAAGAGCCCCTGGAAGGAGCGATGGGTGAGGTAGCCGTGGGTGACCACCTCCGACTCCCCAGTGAGATCGTCACTGTGTGTCTCCGTGTGGAGGGCGATGGCTCCGGGTGTGGACACTGGGACTGAACTTTCTGGGCTCAAGTCCTGGCACTGCCCCTTGCAGGCTGTGTGTCCCGGGCAGGTTTCTCCACTCTCTCTGTTTCCTTGTCTGCAGAATGGAGTGGCTGCCGTTCCCACCGCACAGGGTCGTCACGAGGGATTAAGCACATTGGCACTGAAAGAGCTTAGCACAGCGCCAGGCATGGGATCAGTGCCATCAGCGTCATTTACAAAACCCCAGAAACATCCTGCATCTGAGGGCAGATGAGCTGGTCCCTGCTGAGTAGGGGACCCTGATGTCCCTGGGCTGCCGGGGCCACTGGCCCATGGCCACCTGGCTGCTTGCTTTCCTCTCCGTCTGCCTGAGGGTCCTGCTCTTCCTGCAGAGACGGGCATTTCTTGTGGAACTTGCGTCTCAGTCCCGACTTACCCCCTTCCAGTTTCCATCCCTCAGGGGTCAAACATGACCCCATGGTTGTCTGATCCGCAGAAAAGCAGAAGTGTGCGTCTACTTTACTATGGAAAATAAGGAAATTAAGGCTGGGCGTGGTGGCTCATGCCTGTCACACCAGCACTTTGGGAGGCTGAGGCAGGTGGATCACTTGAGGTCAGGAGTTCGAGACCAGCCTGGTCAACATGGCGAAACCCCTTCTCTACTAAAATTACAAAAATTAGCTGGGTGTGGTGGCGGGTGCCTGTAATCCCAGCTACTTGGGAGGCTGAGGCAGGAGAATCGCTTGAACTCGGGAGGTGGAGGTTGCAGTGAGCTGAGATCACACCACTGCACTCCAGCCTGGGTGACAGAGAGAGACTCTGTCTCAAAAAAATAAAAAAAAAAGGAAATTAGACAGCGAAGTCCAGCAGGACCAGCGCCTGCCATTGGCACCGCTGAGGCCCCACTCATCGCCCGTAATCAGCCCCATGCCCATGTCCTCAGTCTTAGCCGAGCCTGCCTCAGTTGCTGCTGGAGCAGTTGGGCCTTTTCCTAACATTTTCTCAGCAACAATGCCGGCCACCCTCACACACACAAGGCAGGCGTCTGCGGGCTGCCTCTTGCCAACCGGAATTCCCAGCAGCATTCTTATGAGAAAGCGTATTTATCCACGGCCCCGCCCCAGGCCTCACGAGAGACACTTGATGTAACTCACTCTTTCCTTCCAAAAATGCCTGTCCAGCGTAGGATGGCAGGTTCAGGCAGGCGGCAGGTGACACGGGAGAAAGAGTCCTCACCCCTTCGAGGCTCCGTTCATGTCCACATTGACAGACAGCGACAAATGCAGGAAGGGCTGGGCAGGATTCGGAGGGAAACTGAGGCAGGCTGGGGCTGGGGTGCCACGCTGGGTCGGGGCTGTTATCATTGTACACGAGTGATGGAGCCTCTGTGCTGGGTGACGTTCCTGCAGGGAGGAAGGGCTGAGCCAGGTGGATGTGGGATGGGGCTCTTCTGGGCTCAGAGAAGCATCCCGAGGTGTCATTATAAAACCAGGAGTTGTGAGCGGGTGTATGGGAACTGGGACATGAGGGTGGCCAGGGAAGGCTGGAGTTCCAGGGCCCGGGGAGCCAGCACCGAGAGCTCTTTCCTGCCCCAGCTCAATGCCCCGGAGAGCAGAGCCTGCTTCCCGCCGCCCTCTCTTCCTTCTCTGTCTGCGGGCACCTGGGGCCTCCTCCTCCCTCTCAGACCCCACCCACCCTGTCCTCTTCCCCTCCTCAGATGCTCAGGCAATGACAGGGAAGATCCCACCCCTCCTCTGATGCCCCACATTCCCTCCCTGGGCTTCCAGAGCGTCCCCATTCCCAGCCCACAGGGGCACAGGCCATCTGGATTTGGGGCGCCAGCCTCCTGGCTGCAAGTCCTTCTAGCTCTATCGTCTGGACCCAGCCCTGGCAAGCCCCCCGCTGGCTATATGCTCCTGAGCAGGCCAGTGTGCCCAGCTCTGTGCCAGGGCATGCTGCTGGGGATGAGGACACACACCGTGCCTGCACAGACCTGTGCTCTACGCGTGGTGGCTTCCTGGTCAGTGGTGGGGGGACATGCTTGCCCCTCCCCTATCCCGTGCTTCCTGCTGCAGCTTGAGGTCCCCCTCAGGGTTCCCTGGACACCTGCACTCCAAGCCTGGACACACGCACTGCTAGCATACGCTGCATGGCTGAGCTGGTGGCTGGGGCAAGGCACGGGGCCCACACAGGCCAAGGACAACCTCAGACAGGCCAGGGTTGAAGGCCAGCTCCCCGCACCACATCCTGGACAGGCCCGGCTGTCCCGTCACCCTCCGTCGTATATAGCACCCCCCAGAGAATGGGGTCCTGGAGCCAGTCCTCAAAGGCAGGAGGGCGGACATCAAGCGAGGGGAAGCCCCCGGAGGCCAAGTGAAACTGCGGAGTAGGAAAGAGAGGGAGGTGGGAGACGCCTGCACTGGGCCATGGCCTTGGGCCCAAAGGCAGGTGCTGGCTCTGTGAGGCTGTGCAGGCCCCTCCTGGTCTCCCACTGCTCTGCCAGGCCCACTGTTCTTCTAGACCCACCCGCAAACCCCAGCTCTTGCCCTGACCCTGCAGAGCCTCCCGAGTGGCTCACACACAGCGGGGCCGAGACCCAACTCCCACCTTCTTCTGGAAATCTCTCCTCCCAGAGCCTCTTCCCGGGCCTGGGGGCCCTGCTGCCCTTGCTTTCCGGCTGGTGGCCCGGCTGCTCCCTCTGTACGCCCTGTCTCCTCTTTCCACCCCCATTGCCCAACGTTGCCCCCAGCTTTAGCCTGGACCCTGAAATGGCCCCTTCCAGCTCTCCCAGGGAGCAGGTCCTCTCCCCAGCTCCTCACTCTGACCACAACCGTCTCCACCAGAGCCTACAGCTCACCAGGCCTGGGACCCTCAGTGTGGTCCCTGCTCACCCGGCCCGGCAGGCTCCTGCACCCCCAGAGCTGCCCAGTGTGGCTTCTCTTTCTGGCCCCACCCTAGGGCCTTGGTGTGGGCAGGACGCACCCTTCCTCAGGGCTCCTGGAGACCCCCATGCATTCCTTTGCCTGGGTGGCCATGGGGGGGCTCTGAGCAATGTCCTGCACCTCCTTTCTGCCTGGTGGGGTGCCTGGCACAAGGTCGGCCTCAGTGAAATGTGGGCTAAGTTCGCAAAGTTGACCCTGGGTGCCTGGGTCCTAAGCTGTGAGAGTCGTGGCTGCTCTAGACGGGGAGGCTTTGAGGCTGTCTCTCTGTGCGGGCGTCTCCCACCTCCGGCTTCCCACCTCCAGCTCCCCACCCTACCCCACCATGGCTGTACCTGGCCTCCGGGGGCTTCCCCTCTCTTGACATCCGCCCCCTGCCTTTGAGGACTGGCTCCAGGACCCCATCCTCTGTGGGGAGGGGGCGCTAATCATGATAGAGGGTGGTGGGACAGCCTGGCCTGTCTAGGATGGAGTGCAGGGAGCTGGTCTTTGACATTGGACTGTCTGCTTTGCCAGTGCCTAGGATTTCCCCTGTGGCCCCGCTGTAGTGATGGAGCTACTGGAACACATCGTGGGTCGCCCATCCCCCCAACGCAGTCACCAAGAAGGGGGACCACCTGCCTTGTCCATCCGACTGCAGCTCCCAGGTGGGACATGGCTTGTAGCAGGTGCACAAAAATATTTGTTGAACAAATGAATGAAAAAGGCTCTTTGGCTCCTGGTGTGGTCTGCCGGGCTGTGCCTGTGTCTCCATCTGAATGTGGATGGTAATGCGTTTGCTGTGCGAGCCATACCAGATAATCCACCTGCAGAGTTTAACCCAGTGTCTGGGCTGTAGCATTCGACAGATGGGTGTGGGTCTGGTGTTGTTCTGCCACAACCACGAGGCGAGCCGTGGGCCACCGTGCACGTGGCCAACTGTGCCAGGTCCTCGCTGGGTTGTGGCCTCCACCAGGCCCAGAGGAGGCTCCCAGGTCAGGCACTCTGAGGCAGCAGGGAATTTCCTTCGAAAGCGGGCGCATCGTTGCCATGGGCCAAGTGAAGACCATCCTCCCTGGCAGGGGCGACCAGGACTCTGGCTCAGGGCACAGGCTTGGGATGGGCACAGCCTCTACCCTGTGGGCCTGCCCCGTCCCTGCGCCAGCACCGTGCTGTTCCCTGCAGACTGACTTGGCACCAGGCACGCCAGGATAGGCCGCGCTGCGCTTCCCCGCTGGGCCGCACTCCTCCCGAAAGGAAGACAAATGAATTTTTTTTGTTCCAACTTGACACAGAAACCCCCCTGGAGAGACTGGGTCACCAAGCCACAGAAATCGTCAGCTGGCTGCACCCCACAGTCCTTTCCCACCAACAGGCCCTGGTTCTTTCTGACCACATGCGGTCCTGGGGGCGGTCCCTCTGGACCCCAGGCCCATGCTCAGAGTTCCAGAAGTGGAGGGGCCTTGGGGAGACGAAAGGCAGCCTGGGAACAGAATTCCACACCTCAGAGTAATAAGGGGCCTCAGGGAGGCTGGTCTCCACCCCTACCCCTTCGAGATGGTGAGGATTCGGTCCAGAGAAAGGAAGGGACTCGCCTAGGGTCACCCAGTGCATCCAAGCTGAGACCAGCACGAAGCCCTCTGACTCCTAGTGTGGTGGGCGTTGGGAAGGGTGGCTTGTGTCCCAGCCTCAGTCCTGCGGGCACTGCCTGTGTCTCAGTCTCTGCCAGGTGCTGACACCTCTGGTGGTGCCCCATCCTGTAAATTGTGGAGAGCACACCTACCTTCCAGGTGTGTGCATGCTAAGGCAGCCGTCCCCAAGCTTTATAGCACCAGGGACAGGTTTCATGGAAGACATTTTTCCAGGGACAGGAAAGGAGGATGGTTTCAGCAGGAACCTGTTCCACCTCAGACCATCAGGCTTTAGCCTCTCACCAGGAGCTGGCAACCCAGACCCCTCGCATGCGCAGGTCTGATAGAGTTCTTGCTCCTGTGAGAATCTAATGCCGCTGATCTGACAGGAGGCAGAGCTCAGGGGGTCATGCTGGTTCAGCCGCTGCTCACCTCCTGCTGTGTGGCCCGGTTCCTAACAGGACACAGACCAGTACCTGCCTGCGGCCTGGGGTTTGGGGTCCCCTGCATTAGGGGAGTCCCTGTGTCCCAGGTGTCCACAGGCATCTGGGGGTGGGCTCAGAGTGCTGGCAGGTCCTCAGGGTTCTCTCCCGCCTCCCAGATTCTCTCCCACCTCCCAGAGTCTCTCCTACCTCCCAGATTCCAGGCACATTCAGGGTCCAAGACTTGGAGTGTCCAGTTTCATCAGGTGGACACTCAAGTCCCCCCAGGTCAGTGTGTCAAGCCTTAGCAAGTGATCCCAAGGTCACTGTGTTTGTGAAGGGGACCTTGCCCCACTGCCTGGAGCAGGCCTGAGACTGGGGTGGGCTCAGCCACTCTGAGCTGTGCACTCTTGGCCAGGGCAGTTTCCTTATCTTCCTTATTGCATTGAGCCTCAGTTTCTCCATCTGTAATGGAGGGGATGGAGGCCTAACAAACAGCCTTGTGTGGGGCTTGTGGGGGTGTGTGAAGCATCCTGGAGCCCGCAGACTCTAAGAGGCTGGGGCTATGGTGACAGCCAACCCTGCCAAGGGCCCTTCTCAGCAGCCGTGAGATGGAGGTTTTTGGAATTAATGGTATTTGGGTCCTTGGATTTTACTTGGTGAAGGGAGCAGACGAGTGGAGGCCTCAGAGGCCCAAGTGAGTCACCCCAGGCAGGGACACCACCTGCTCTGGGCTCAGGGGTGTGCGACCCCCGAGCGGACCCCCGAAGACAAAAGACCGGAGGCACCAAGATGGAGTTCAGGCTTTATTGGTCCCTGCGGGCTGCTCGGGGACGAGCGGCGAGGGAAAGCAGCAGCAGCTGCTAGGCAGGGCGGCCTTTTATATACTACCGAGAGGAAGGGGAGGGGGTTAGGTGGAGTTGTCGTTGGGTGATTGG
>PVKV010020847.1:0-38885 GCA_004027835.1 Alouatta palliata
ACTGGTTTGCTTTTGCAGTGACTGGTACTTGTTCCTTTCCATGCTTAGTGTTTCTTTCAGGAGCTCTTGTAGGGCAGGTCTGGTGGTGACAAAATCTCTCAATAATTGCTTGTCCGTAAAGGATTTTATTTCTCCTTCACTTATGAAGCTTAGTTTGGCTGGATATGAGATTCTGGGTTGAAAGTTCTTTTCTTTAAGGGTGTTGAATATTGGCCCCCCACTCTCTTCTGGCTTGTAGAGTTTCTGCCGAGAGATCTGCTGTGAGTCTGATTGGCTTCCCTCTGTGGGTGACCTGACCTTTTTCTCTGGCTGCCCTTAGCATTTTTTCCTTTATTTTGACCCTGGTGAATCTGACAATTATGTGCCTTGGGTTGCTCTTCTTGAGGAATGTCTTTGTGGAGGTCTCTGTATTTCTTGAATTTGAAATTTGGACTGCCTTGCTGGCTTGGGAAGTTCTCCTGGATAATATCCTGGAGTGTGTTTTCCAGCTTGGATTCATTCTCCCCATCACATTCAGGTACACTGATCAAGCGTAGATTAGGTTTTTTCACATAATCCCATATTTCTTGGAGGCTTTGTACATTTCTCTTCACTCTTTTTTCTCTAATCTTACCTTCTCGTTTTATTTCATTGAGTTGATCTTCAATCTCTGATATCCTTTCTTCTGCTTGATCGATTTGGCTATTAAAACTTGTGTTTGCTTCACGTAGTTCTTGTGCTGTGTTCTTCAACTCCATCGAGTCGTTTATGTTCTTCTCTAAGCTGGTTATTCTAGTTAGCATTTCGTCTAACCTTTTTTCAACGTTTTTGGTTTCTTTGCATTGAGTTAGAACATGTTCCTTTAGCTCTGAGAAGTTTGTTATCCACCTTCTGAATCCTGTTTCCATCAATTCTTCGCAGTCCTTCTCGGTCAAGTTGTGATCCTGTGTTGTTGAGGAGTTGTGGTCCCTTGAAGGAGAAGAGGTGTTCTGGTCTTTGATGGTTTCACCTTTCTTTTGTTGGTTTTTTCCCATCTTTGTGGATTTACCTGGCTGTGGTGTCAGAGAGCTGCTTGATGAGGTCGTTTGTCTGCCTGTGGGATGCTACTGGGTTTCTAGGGACTCCTTCAGGTTACTAGGGAAGCTTCCTGTGTCTTTTTTGTTTATGTTGGGTGATTAGGCCCGCCTCTTCCGCTGACCTGTAGGCTCTGCTGGGTTGTCAGGAACGCCGTCCTGTTGCTATGTAGGCCTCCTGTGTTTTTTGTTAAAACATGTAGCCCAGTCCCACCCCTCTAGTGGTGGGTTGTGCCCTTCCTCCACTGGGCTGGATCATTCAGGGTTCCTTTCAGACTGTGGCACTGGCTATGTAACCCACTAGAGTCAGAGCTTCAGCCCTCTGGGGTTTGTGGGGGAGGTTAGGGACCTGCCCAGCCGCGCCTGGCAGTCTCCCCCTTTCAGCTTTCTCTCTCTCTGGTCATGGGGTAGGGAGCCCAGCTGCTCCCACTTACAGCTCCCTCTCTCTCTGGGCGGGGGGAGGGGGGCGATAGCTCAGTCTGCAGACTCTTATTCAGCTCTACATTTGTAATTCCTGGCGCTTGACTGGCAAAGATCCCCTGTTCTGTGTATTGCTGAGGCTTTGGGGGAAGCGCTGTATCTGGACTGGAGCGCCAGAGGTGGAGCCTCCGACTCACCGGTCAGATGCGCTTTCTGGGTGAAGCAGCACCCCTCCTGCCTCGGTGTGCCCTGAGTGGGCTTTGCTCACCCTCGGACCAGACCTGTTGAAATGCACCTGGTACCTAGGTTGGGGCTAGGAGATCTCTGGGTTTCTGCGTCTCTTTCGCTGGGTGTTGTGCGCTGGAGTTGTGTCTAATCTGCCATCTTGGATCCCTCTCCCCCCATATCTAGATTCTTATAACCACCACTATAAAACAATTCTGTCACCACAAAGATCTCCCTTGGGTTGATAGTCACACCAACCCCTGCATTCCCCATCATCCCTAACCCCTGGTAACCTGGTCTGTTATCCATTGGTATAATTTTGTCATTTTGGAAATGTTATATAAATGGAATCATGCAGTGTATGGGAAATTGGAATTTTTTATTCTACATGATGCCCACGAGGCCCATTCAAGTTGCTGGGTGTTTGAGTAGTTTGCTCTGTTATCTTGCTGAAGAGGATTCCATCGCGTGGATGTCATCCTTTTATATGGCATTTAATTGGATCATATTTTAAAATCCACTCTCTCTTTTAATTGGTGTATTTAGATCATTTATATTGTTTTTCATTTTAAAATGTCTACTTTATTCCATACAACACCTCACCAGAGATCGTTTACATCTGAGGAAGAGATGGGTCATGATTTTGATCTATAGTAAAACACTCTAAGAAATGCAGTCCAATTGTACATTTCCAGGCACCCCTAAACAGGTGGATCATGATGTAGAAATATAGGCATCGCTACTACAGTTTACATAAAAGGGAAGTATCGATAAATCTTAGAAAGTAATAAATTCACCTGTTTCTTAATATATGGGTGTGCACTTGTTACTAGAAAGTAATAAATTCACCTGTTTCTTAATATATGGGTGTGCACTTGTTACAAAGCCATAGTGAATGGTTTATAAAATGAGATTTTATTGTGTGTTCCTCTGCTGTTTAATAGGGCATAGCATTTTTACTAGGCTCTTTTGGGACTACAGCCAACGATTAGCAGCACACAGTAGTGGTCCTGCTCTAAAGAACAATCATTAGATAGACTGGACACCCTGTCTCACATGTGCACAAATCGGCATGGAAAGGGATTAAACTTTTAGATTTGGACTTGTATACTTATTTCCCCTTTCTAGTGTATTAAAAGCTGACATGTGCTTTAATTTGCCAAAAGCAATGTCTGTATTCTGGCAGCAACATGCTACTTCTATTACATAGTAAAGTGAATACCAGAACTGCAAAGGCAGGAGGTGGTAAGTGAATTTGTATTGGGAAGAGACATCATTAACTTAAACAGCAGCAAATCAAGAGTGAATACGGGAACTCCCTGTTGCCACGGATGTACATGACCTCCGTAGTATGTGATATAAGAGGCATTTCAAATTTACGGCCTCCAGCCCGGAGATGGCAAGTGCTTTTCCATTCAGTCTAATACTTCTGGATTCCTACTACAAAGGAATATATTAAGAGCATAGAAAAGTTGCTTACTGAAAGGAAATGCCAAAGAGCAAGAGAAGGGATGTAGAAATTAGGAAGTTGGCTGTGTGCGGTGGCTACTTTGGGAGACCGAGGTGGGCAAATTGCCTGAGCTCAGGAGTTCGAGACCAGCCTGGGCAACAAAGTGAGACCGAATCTCTATGAAAAATACAAAAATTAGCCAGGCACGGTGGTGCACGCCTGTAGTCCCAGCTACTTGGGAGGCTGACGTGGGAGAAGAATCTCTTGAGCCTGGGAGGCGGAGGTTGCAATGAGCTGATATTGTGCCACTACACTCTAGCCTGGGTGACAGAGCCAGACCCTGTCTCAGAAAAAAAAAAAAAAAAGAAATGAAGTTCTGTGGAGCACTCTTTAAATTGTAATTAACTACTTTTTAATATCTTGAACTCCCGACCTTAGGTGATCCACCCGCCTTGGCCTCCAAAGTGCTTGGATTACAAGCGTGAGCCACCACGCCCGGCCCTACTTTTTAATATCTTTACAGTAACACAAAACACAGTCACTTGCAGAACTGGTTGTGATTACTTAAATACCAGATACAGATATGTCCTCTACATAAGTTTCTGAAAGTTACTTATGTTTATATGAAATGAAACTGTTAATACTTTTCTACAGCAATAGCTGAACACCAGGAAGGCCAAGACAAACACAAATTGTGGAGTTAGGTTTTCCCCAAGCTGCAGTGTGAAAATACTGTAAACAGTTCATTCCATACGCATGAATAGGTTTCTTTGCTACAGGAAATCCAAGTGGAATAAGGAGTGGGTATGGTAAAAAGTTTTCTTGAAGGGAAGAAGGATAACACCTTGCATGCATTTAGTGTTCAGCCCCTTCTGCTGCACCATGTTTTTCTCCTGCACTGTCTGCTGTCCACAGCGTTAGGTTCTCTCTCAGCAACTGCATGATGAGGGGGCTGTCTTTGAGTCTTCAGTATATCAAGTTCTGCAGTGATGGAGAGCTCTAGACCATTTACATTTAATGTGGTTATTGTTGTGTTAGGCTTAATCAAGTCTACCGTTTTATTTTTCTTTATAGTTTGTTCCATCTGTGTTTTAATTTTCTTTTTACTGACTTCTTGTGTGTTCCTGAAACAGTTTTCAAAATTCCATTTTGATGTATTTGTAGTGTCTGAGTGTATTCCTTTGTATAGATATTTGAGTGGTTGCTCTAGGTATTTCAGTATACATATATAACTTACCATAGTCTACTGGGGTTGACGTTTTATCAGTTTGAGTGAAGTGTACAAACTTTATTTCCTTTAAAGTCCTTTGCGTGCCCCAGTTTGTTTGTTTATTTATTTATTTATTTATTTATTTATTTTTTGAGAGAAAGTCTCACTCTGTCACAGCTTACTGCAGCCTTGACCTCCCAGGCTCAAGCAGTTCTCCCACCTGAACCCCATAAGTATGTGGGTCCACAGGTGCGCACCACCACACACAGCTAATTCTTTAATTTGTCTATAGAGATGGGGGGTCTCGCTTTGTTGCCCAACCTGCTTATAATTGTTTTAAATATTTGTTTTACATTGAGAACCACGTAGACAATGTTATGCTTTTTGTTTCAACCATCAAACATAATGTAGAAAACTCAGGGAGAAAAGGAATGTCTCCTTGCGTTCTTTTTCCTCTTTTTCAATTCTTCCTTTTTGATGTTGCAGGATTCCTTCCTTTATCATTTCCTTTCTTTTTAAAAAACTTCCTTTAGCCATTCTTTTCAGATAGGTTGGCTGATGGCAAATTTCATCAGGTTTTTTTTTTTTTTTTTTGGAGACGGAGTTTCGCTCTTGTTACCCAGGCTGGAGTGCAGTGGCGCGATCTCGGCTCACCGCAACCTCCGCCTCCTGAGTTCAAGCAATTCTCCTGCCTCAGCCTCCCGAGTAGCTGGGACTACAGGCACGTGCCACCATGCCCAGCTAATTTTTGTATTTTCAGTAGAGACGGGGTTTCACCATGTTGACCAGGATGGTCTCGATCTCTTGACCTCGTGATCCACCCGCCTCAAGAGATCGAGACCATCCTGGTCAACATGGTGAAACCCCATCTCTACTAAAAATACAAAAATTAGCTCGAATGTCCCTTTGTTCCTTAAGGATAATTTTGCCACAGATGGAATTTGAGGTTGACAGTTCTTTTCTTTTCTTTTAGTGCTTAAAAAATGTGCCATTTCCTTCTTGCCTCCATGGTTTCTGATGAGAGATTTGCTGTAATTTAAAATCTTTTCCATAGTAGGTAATGTGTGTTTTCCTTCTGGTTGATTTCAAGATTTCTTCTTTGTCTTTAGTTTTCTTTTTTTTTTTTTTAAAGGACTGTCTTAAGTTTTCTAAAGTTCAGTTGTGGTGTTTCTTTTCATGGTTTTCTTTGGGTTTATCCTGTTTGGGGTTTGCTCAGCTTCTTGAATCTTTATGTAGGTTTATGTCTTTTACCAAATTTAGGAAATTCTAGCCTTTATTCCTCCAAGTAAAGTTGTATCACTTAATGATGGGGATGCGTTCTGAGAAATGCATCGTTAGGTGGTTTTGTTATGTGAACATCGTAGGGTATACTTTCACAAACCTAGATGGTACAGCCCACTACACACCTATGTACTGCTTCTAGGCTACAAACCTACCTAGCATGTTACCGTGCTGAATACTGTAGGCAATTGTAACACAATGGTAAATACTTCTGTATCTAAATATATGTAAACATAGAAAAGATAAAGTACAAACGCAGTATAAAAGAGGAAACAGTACACCTGTATCGGGCACTTACCACCTACTTCTAAATGGAGCTTGCGGGAGTAGAAGTTGCTCTGGATGAGTCAGGGAGTGGGTGGGGAGTGAATGTGAAGGCCTAGGACATTACTGTACACTACTGTAGCTTCAGAAACACTGAGCTTAGGATACACTAAATTTACAAAAATATTCTTTCTTCAATAATAAATTAACCTGACTGGGGGTTGTGACTCACACCTGGAATCCTAGCACTTTGGGAGGCTAAGGCGGGAGGATCGCTTGAGCCCAGGAGTTCAAGGCCAGCCTGAGCAATAAAGTGAGACCCTGTCTCTACAAAAAAATACAAAAATTAGCTGAATGTAGTGGCATGCACCTGTAGTTTTTGGAGGCTGAGGTGAGAGGATCTCTTGAGCCGAGAAGGTTGAGGCTGCAGTGAGCCTTGTCAGGCCACTGCCCTCTAGCCTGGGCGACAGAGCGAGACCCTGTCTCAAAAAATATTAATAATTAATCTTAGCTTATTATAACTTTTGAACTTTATTAAAAATATTTTAACTGATTCCTTTGTAATAAGACTAAGCTTAAAACACAAACACATTGTATAAGCATATAAAATATTTTCTTTTTTATATTCATAGTCTATAAGCTTTTTTCTATTTAAAATTTATTTTTTTTTTACTTTTAAACTTTTTTTTGTTGAAAATGAATAGACATACATACTAGTCTGGACCTACAGAGGGTCAGGATCATCAGTATGACTGTCTTCCACCTCCACATCTTGTCGCACAGGAAGGTCTTCAGGGGCAGTAACATGCATGAAGCTGTCACCTGCTGTGATAACGATGCCTCTGTCTGGGATACCTCCTGAAGGACCCGTCTGAGGCTGTTTTCCTGGGAACTTTTTTCCTGTGAGCAGAAGGAGTGCACTCTAAAAGAACAATAAAAAGTATAGTATAGTAAATACATAAACCAGTAACAGTTGCTTATTGTCATTATCAAGTATGTACTGTACATAATTATATGTGCTAGACTGTTACATGACTGGCAGTGCAGTAGGTTATTTACACCAGCATCACCACATGCCTGTGAGTAATGCATTGTGTTACGCTGTTACAATGGCTACAGTGTCACTAGGCGATAGGAATTTTTCAGCTCCATGATAATTTTTTTATTTTTTGAGACAAGGCTTGCTCTGATGCCCAGGCTGGTGTGCAGTGGTGTGATCATAGTACACTCTAGCATCAGCCTCCTGGGCTCCAGTGATCCTCCTGCCTTAGCTCCCTAGTAGCTGGGGCTACATTTACCCAGCTAATTCTTGTATTTTTTGTAGACATGGAGTTTCACTGTGTTGTTCAGGCTGATCTTGAACTTGTGGCCTCAAGTGATCCTCCTGCCTCAAACTTCCAAAGTGCTGGGATTGCAGGTGTGAGCCACTGCGCCTGGCCTCCATTATAGTCTTATAGGACCCCTGGACATGTATGTGGCATGACTTTACTTTTCCTACCCCACCTTCTTTCTCCATTCCTTCTGTGATGCTGGTGATAGCAGTGTTAGATCTCAGATCTTGTGTTACAGTTCCAAAGGTCCCTGAGGCTCTCTTAATTTTTTTCCTTAATCTGTTTTCTCTCTTTTGCCTAGATTGAGTAATTGCTGTTGTCTTTCTTCAGGATCACTGATTGTCTCCATCTGCTCTTGAGCCCGGCTATTAAGTATTTTTGTTTGAATTATTGTGTTTCATATTCAGAAACTTCCATTTGTTTTCTATTTATTTGCTTAGGGTTTCAGTTTTTAAAATTTTTTTAATGTACCCCTTGAAGCATTTGTGTGATGGCTGCTTTAAAATCCTTACCAGGTAATTTCAACATCTGTGTCATTCTTGGTGTTGGCATCTGTTCATAGTTTGTTTTCATTGACATTGAGATTTTCCTGGTTCTCAATATGATGAGTGATTTTCAGTTGTGTCCAAGGCATTTTGGCTGTTTGTTATAAGACTCTGGCTTTTATTTACATTGTCTGTCATAGTTGGCCTTTTCTGACATCATTTTGGGAGGGTATGGGGCTGTGCCACCTCATTATACTGGTGGAAATGGGATGAAAGTCCAAAGCCTCCATCAGTTTCCAGCAAAGAGGGATTCCTCCTTCTGACTGTGCAGGGTTGGGAGGTCAGTTTCCCGTAAGGTGCTGAGGCCACCCTTGCTGAGAGGGGAGAGGGACCGTGCTACTGCTTCCCCTGTGGCCTCCGCTCACCCCTCACTGCAGGGCTTATTACTGGTGGAGGGTAGTGAAAGTCACATTTCCCTCACTCAGTCTTTCCTGACCCCATCCATGTATCATGGGTGTTAGGGGGCCTTGTAACAGTTGGGCAAGGGTGGAAGTCTAGGCTCCCTGCCTGGCCATTGCTGATAGAGTGGGAGTGGAATCATGTTTTTCCATGGTGTATGGCTGGAGTAGAGAGGTGATTGTCTCAAGTTTTCTGTCCTGCTAGGTTGCCCCTTGCTGAGTCCTTTGCTTAGAGTTAGCAGGCTCTTCTTGGTCCTTTTTTTGTGTGCTCCTGTTGATGTTTTCAGGCGCTGGCTTTTCTAGTTCCCAAT
This sequence comes from Alouatta palliata, assembly GCA_004027835.1. Classification (NCBI taxonomy): domain Eukaryota; kingdom Metazoa; phylum Chordata; class Mammalia; order Primates; family Atelidae; genus Alouatta; species Alouatta palliata. The sequence goes on from PVKV010020847.1 coordinate 8,488, forward strand.
CTAGGATCTATGAGGCAGAAAAAAAACTCAGGGAACTCACCGCTGTGTTGTTTCTTGGGTCCCAGTGACTCTGTCCTTTGTGCCTTCTGCTTTCCACCTTTCAGAATCTTCTTCTTTTATTTTTTGTGGTTGTTGTTGAGACTGAGTCTCACTATGTTGCCCACAGGCTGGAGTGCACTGGCACAGTCTCAGTTCACTGCAACCTCTGCCTCCTGTGCTCAAGCCGTCCTCCAACCTCAGCCTCCTGAGTAGCTGGGACTACAGGGTCCCACCACCAGGCCTGGCTAATTTTTGTATTTTTTTGTAGAGACGGGTTTTCCCCGTGATGCTGAGGCTGGTCTTGAACTCCTGAACTCAAGTGATCCACCTGTTTCAGCTTCCAAAGTGTCGGGATTATGGGCATGAGCCATGGTGCCTAGCCTTCTTATTTTTAATATATAATATCTGGGTTTTTAATTGTGCTTAGTAGGAAGCACAGAGAGAAGTGTGTCTATTCCATCTTGGTCTGGAACTGGAAGTCTCATCTTGAACAAGTGAAAGTTCTTCAAGGATGTCATCATCTGAAGACTCATAGTCTTGAGATTTTGCTTTTATGATCGATTTCACCATTATTAGAGTCTGTGGTGACCCTACCTTTCTACATTCATTTTCTGATTTGTCCTACAGTTGTGAGATGTCTTTTTGCCATTTTGGGTGCAAAAAGGAAAAATGCTAAATTCTCAGTTGTTTTTCAGCAAAGGTTACAGAAGACTGCAAAGCAGTGTTTTTAAACTTCTTTTATACCATCTTGAAAGATGGTGCCAATAGTCTTAGCAACACAATAAGAAAACTAAAAGATGAAAGATGATAAAGATGATATAATAGTGGTGATTTATGTCACTGTGTACCGTCCTCCAGGCGATTCTGTCATTCTTCCATTTTATTTAGTTTTTTTTAGCATGATTAGGAATGATAGATGAGTAATTATAAAATAACTCTTAGGACAAAACATAGCAAAAAGTTTTAAGATGCAGGAAAAATAGAATCACTGAGATCCTGTATCTGTACTAGTTATCTATTTATGCATAATAAATTACCACAAGTTTAGTGGTTTAAGATGAGTTACATTTATTATCTCTCATTTTCTGTGCGCTAGGAGATTGGGCATGGCTTAGCTGAGCCCTCGGCCTAGGCTCTCAAAAGGATGCCCTGAGGTGTCAGCTGGACTACCCTATCATCTTGAGACATGACTTGGAAAGAATACACTTCCAAACTTATCTTGATTGTTGACGGAATTCATTTCCTTTTGGCTATAGGACTGTGAACTCAGGCTTCTCGTTGGCTGGTTTCTGGGAAGCAGCTCTGAGCTCTTTGTTACATGGGCTTTTCAGTTTAGTTGCTCACTTCTTCAAAACCAGTTAGGAAGTCTATAGACACTGCATATTATACTATATACTAATAGGTGTTATTTAAGATGGAGTCCTATATAGTATTAATCCCGGAAGTGACATCTGTCACCTTTGCCATTTTCTGTTCATTAGAAGCAAGTCACTGTTTCTGCCTGCACTCAAGGGACAGAGGTTATGGAAGTCGGTGAATACCAGAAGGATGAGGGTCACTGGGGTCACTGCAGAGTCCGCTTGCCACAGTATCTTAAGATTTATAAACCAGCCTGATAGACTCATATGGTAACTGTAAGGCAGAAGGAGTTATATTCTTTTTTTGTTTAAAAAAAATCCCAGATGTTCCCTTTATCCTTTGGAAGGTTTCGAAGAAAACTAAAAGCCATGAAATATCAGTCCTTAAAAATAGAAGATTTCAAAAAAGAAACGATTACTAAATTTGGGTGTAGTGGACCTTGGCATACTGAGGGTTAAGGAGGAGTGAGATGGGATGGGAAGATAAAATGTTGATAACCTGTATCCTCACCTGTCTCATCATCAGTGGACTATTGGAAGAGTCAGACAAGGGTGGAGTAGGCTGTTGCTCATGTTCTCAGTGCTGCGTCATCTGCAGTGAGGCAGGTTAATTTTTTTTTCTTTTTCAGTCTGAGGCGTCTTCTGGTTCACTAGGCCCCTTTCGTAAGACCACAGAGTGGGTCTGTTGAGTTCCCACAGTTAAAGTGGGAGTGCCACAGCCTAGAAGCACTAGCCAGTATTAGAAATGGTGTCAACTGTGATTTTGGTCTAGATCTTCGGGGCAAGTGAGTGGACTGTTTAAACCATTCACTTGGAATGGTTTAAAAGAGAGGAATAAAGTTTGATTGAAAATAAAAAGTCCAGAAAAGAAACACAGAAGAATAATTTGAAAAGGATTTTGTAGAAGAATATTAGGAGGGAAAAGGTGGAAATGAACGAACAAGAGGAAAGTGAGAAGAGGGAAGAAAAAAGCGTGAAATAGGTCGTACAAGGAATAAGCAGATCTAGCTAGAGGCATGCAGTAAGAGAACACTGTTAGTAGAACTACTCTGTAGTGTGTGACTGGTTAATTATCAGTATTCTGCTTTTTAGTTAAAGACAGTTCTGTTGTAGAACTATGTATATAGTGCATTTAGCTATATGTTTATAACAGTTACAGCAATCTACGTTCTACGTTAGAGAACTACATTAGAGTTTCTGCATTAGAGAACTATGTAGTTATCTTTGTAGTTCTCATGTAGAAATACATTAGAATTCTAATGCTGTGTCTTGGGAATTCTTCATAGGAAAATACAGGGCATTATAGCTTTCAGAATACAAAATGTTTTTTATTTTCCTTTTAGAATGAAATAACACCTTTATGAAGAAATATCTCCCAGTAACTTTAAAGTACTTAAGGAAAATAGTTTATAACCATCTGGTAATTTTTTACTCCAAGCTCCTTGTGGTTGTTGAATTTTAAAAAGTCAGGTTGAATACAATCATTGTTAATATTTTTAGAAGTAAAAATCTGTTATAAACATATAGCTAAGTGTACTCTAATGAATGTTATCGTAAGTTGTTATTATTTTTTCCTCATTTTACTATGATAAGGGAGTTTGAGTCATCATGATAAACTTACTAAAAAGAGATTGCCCCTTCCCAAGGGACATCAAGGACAATGATTACATCTGTTTAGATTTGGGAGGCTGAGGTGTGCGGATCACTTAAGGTCAGGAGTTCAGGACCAGCCTGGGCAACACAGTGAAACCCCAACTCTACTAAAATAAAAAAATCAGCTGAATGTGCGCCTGTAATCCCAGTTCTTCGGCAGGCTGAAGCAGGAGAATCGCTTGAACCCAGGAGGTGGAGGTTGCAGTGAGCTGAGGTTTCGCCACTGCACTCCAGCCTGGGCGACAGAGCAAGACACTGTCTCCAAAAAAAAAAAAAGAAAGTGTGTTATAGGTACATGCAGCATCGTTTGTTTTAAGGTGTTATGTTTATTAGGTCAGGGGATAGATTTTAACTTATTAAACCTCTACCTGGAAGTTTGTTTTGAATGACACTGTTAATGATTATATTACTTAGCCGACAATTTAGAGAAATAGTGATTGCGTTCCAGAAAATATATCAACCATAGCCGATTTGGTATTCACTAGTAACTATTTTGCAAGTATACTGAAAACATCTTGTAAGGGAACAAATGAATTGTATTCGTTATTTTAATTTAAATAAAGCGCATGATCCTGTATGTCTATGAACCCCATTTTCCCTTAAGAAGGGTGCAGCTATTTTCAGAATCCATGTGTATGTGTTGGATCCTGACTGGAGTACTCCAAAAACAAATAATCTTGATAATGCCATGTAAGAGACCTTTGAAATTGGTGTTCACTGGATACTTGGAAACTCCTCTCTGCCTCAAGTTAATCTTCAGGATTATGGCCCTAAACATTTTAATGAGTGCCTCCTGTCCCTGGATCCCTTAACCTATGGGCCAGAGGAAAGGAGAGGAGAAGGAACTGGTAGAACAGAACTACATAAACTTCTAGGCTGCTGGAGTCTAGAACTACCCTGAGGACAATGCTGGCTGCTTCTGGGCTTCTCAGCTCATCAGCATCACCTGAGAGCTTGATAGAAATTCTCAGGCCCCACTTCAGACCTGTGGAATCAGGATCCCTGGAAGTGGAGTCCAGAATTCTGTGTTTTAGTGAGCCCTTTTAGGTGGTTCTTATGCATGATAAATTCGGGAAACAATGAAATAACTGCTCTTGTTTGTTTTAGCTAACCATTCTAATTAGAATTGTTTCCGCCTATTTCATTTGGACTCCTGTTCTTTTGACTTTTCTAGGCTTTAGTTCTCCTAAACCACCCTCTGAATCCAGTTCTTTTATTTTTTTTCTTTATGCTTAAGAGGTTTATAAGTGGGAAATTTTCTGCAATTTCATCTAGGCCATCTTCTTTCTAATTTAAAATGGTTGTATAAGAATGATGCATGTGAAATCTTTAAAAAGTGAAGTAAAACATTTTTCAAAGGCAGTGGCTTCCTGAAAAGTAAAGCTTGTTAAATTTTGGAATCTTACTAAAAAAGTTCCTCATATATTTAAAAAAATTTAATCTGTGGAAAAAGTTCAGCGAGGTACTGAAGGTTGAACAAGGTGACTACTTTTTTTTTCTTTTAAGAGACAGGGTCTTGCTTTGTCACCCAGGCTGGAGTGCAATGTGCTTCGCCACTCACTGGAGCCTCAAACCCCCGGGCTCAAGGGATCCTCTCACTTCAGCCTCCTGAGTAGCTGGGTCTACAAGCATGCGGTATCACACTGGCTAAGTCTTAAAATTTTTTTTGTAGAGACAGGGTCTCCCTATTTTGCCCAGGCTGGTCTTAAACTCTTGGGTTCAAGTGATCCTCCTGCTCTGGCCTCCCAAAGTGCTGGGATTTCAGGTGTGATTCACTGTGCCCAGCCCAGAGGACTTCTCAACAATTTTTTCAGTGCCATAATTGTATTGTCTAATAAATATTAAAATGTTTTAAGTTAAGAAATAAAGAGTGGGTTTAACTTTTGGTAGTTTTTATTTCAATATAAAAAGCCAGTTTTTAATATTAGCTCAGAATTTAGTAGTATCTTATACATCTTGCTGGTAAGAAGTTACTATTATTTAAAAAATAAAGTTCTCTGGTCTGTCTTTATTCACCACACATTAGATGTGACTTATGGGTGCTTTTTTGTTTGTGTTAATCATTCAGCTATACTGTTGAACAATTTCATATGAAATTACCATTTTTGCCAGAAGGGATCAAATATCAGCAGTTTTATATGGTTCAGTCTCGTAAGTCTTTGAAAGCCCAAAAAACTGAACTAAGTATTTGAGTTGAAGAATCACAGTGGTTTCTCTGGAAATTTTGTTTTAGAATCTTAGGTTCACAAAACATGATTTGTACCAAACGTAATTTGTATTTTCATGGTCTGGCTGGACATATAATTTTCTTTCTTTTTTTCTTTCTTTTTTTTTTTTGGAGACAAGAGTTTTCGCTTTTGTTGACCAGCCTGGAGTACAATGGCATGATCTCGGCTCACTGCAACCTCCGCCTCCTGGTTTCAAGCGATTCTCTTGCCTCAGCCTCCTGAGTGGCTGGGAGTACAGGCATGCACCACCACACCCGGCTAATTTTTGTATTTTTAGTAGAGACGGTGTTTCTCCATGTTGGTCAGGCTGGTCTCAAACTCCTGACCTCAGGTGATTCGCCTGCCTCGCCCTCCCAAAGTGCTGGGATTACAGGTGTGAGACACCACGCCTGGCCCATAATTTTCTGCAATTAAAAAAGTTAGATTTTGTCTACAACAAAAACAAAACAATAAACAAAACTGGGTACTTCCCAGTAAGATGGTAGTATGAGAGTTCCCTCAGTTTCCCACCATGACCCCCCACAGAAACCAGTTGAAATGATTCAAAGAAAGGCCAAAATAAGAATTTTGCTACTAATTTTGACAATAGGGAATTGTCAAACATATATCATTAATTTGGAGGAATTTTTTCATCTGTTATGTTAAAGTAAACTGAATGCTGGAAGCAGATAAACAACGCTTCTTCAAGAGAGCTGTATAGTGTTAGCTGTATAGTATTATGGGAAATACAAATGGAGAAAATTCTAGGAAAAATTCTAGAAAGTTCTAGAAAGTTGAGTTGGCTTTCTAGATGGAATATAAGTTGCGCTTTTGTTGTGGATAACTTTTTTAATGTGGCAGAATGGAGTCAGCAACCAAGGACGGATGTGAGAGAGATCGGAAATGGCCCCCCTGGAGCGTTTTCATAGCTGTGGGCCTTGGACTAAGAACAGCAATAACATCCAGGCTAGAAACTAAATACCTGTGACATAATCCAATAGTCCATGGGCCCCCAGGGATCTTTTATAAGCTAACTTTCGAAAAGCATGGACAGTTCCCCTGAAAGCAGGGAAGCATTTTAGAATTAGGGGTCGGGTATTTACTGGTACTGGTTATTCTTCTTACTTGGTGAAGCTGGCCTCTGGCAGGGTGATTTCAAAACATAACAAGAAAATGCTGTGGAGATGGAGACTGCCCTCAGACTCCTATCCCTTTCTACTACTCAGGAGCTGATGAAAGACTTAGCCTGTATCTGCCATTCAGTCTCCTGGTTACTTTAAAGAATCTTCGTATTTAAAAAATGACAAAATGAAGAGTTGGAAGGATAGTACAAATAACTAACTTCTCTACACATTTCACCTATTGTGAACATTTTTCCTCTATCATCTTTTCTTTCTACAGGTATTTGTTTCTTTTCAGAACTATTTCAGAGTAAATTGCAGAAATAATGCCTCTTTACCCCTAAATAATTTTATATCTATTTCCTAAGAACCAAGACATTCTCTTACCACAGTTCAAGTGTCAAATTCTGGAAATTTAACATTGGCACAATCATACCTATTCTGTAGTCTGTGTTCTGTTATTTATCCAGTGATGTTCTTCTTGACAGCATTTATTTCTTCTGGCTCAGGATCCAGTCCAGGACAGTGCTTTGCATTTAGTCTTTCTTACTGTCGGTCATTTCCTAGGCCTTTGTTTTTGATGACCTTGACGTGTCTTAAAGTAGAAGCCATTTGTTTTATGTATAATTCCCCAGTTTGGATGTGTCCAGTGTTTCCTTGAGATTGGAATCAGATTATGCATTTTTGGCAGGAATTCCACATGATGAGGGGTGTCCTCTGGGCTTCCCTTCATGAGGCATATGATCTCTGTCCTATTATTGCCAGCTTGAACTTTGATCACTTGATGAAGGTGGTGTCAGCTAGGTTTTTCCACTGTGAAATTATCATTTCCTTCTTTGTAAAGTAATGAGTACTTTGTGGGGAGATATTTTGAGATGATATACATATCCTGTTTCTCATCAGATTTCAACCTGTTAGTTTTAGCATGCATTTTTGATGTTTGCCTGAATCAGTTATTGCTATGATGATTGCAAAATGGTGGTTTTTCCATTATTTCTTCTACATTTAGTAATTGTCCTTCTTCTTCTGTTTCTTTTTTTGTTTTGTTTTTGAGATAGAGTCTCGCCCTGTCACCCAGGCTGGAGTGTAGTGGCGCCATCTCGGCTCACTGCAACCTCTGCCTCCTGGGTGGAAGTGATTCTCTGGCCTCAGCTTCCCGAGTAGCTGGTATTACAGGCGCACACCACCACGCCAGGCTAATTTTTGTATTTTTAGTAGAGACAGTGTTTCACTATGTTGGTCAGGCTGGTCTCAGACTACTGACCTCTTGATCCGCCCACTTCAGCCTTCCAAAGTGATGGGATTACAGGCGTGAGCCACTATGCCCTGCTTCTTCTTCTGTTTCTTACAAAAGAAGGCTAATTTGATTATTTGTTTATTTTTATTTTATTGTTGATACGGACTCACGGATTCTTATTTTATTCAATGGGTTATAATCCATTACCATCAATATTTATTTTGGTACTTAAATTGGTCCATGTTTGGCCAGTGGGGACCTTTCCACTGCCCTCCTGTGCCCTTTGGAGAAGTCCTGTCATTTTTTTCTTTTGATAATACTTTCTTGCTGGCAGAAGAATATTCTAGGTTTATCTTGAAGTTGTTTCTCCAAAGAGTTCTTTAAAAACTTTTTTTAATAGAGGTGGGGTCTCGCTATGTTGCTTAGGCTAGTCTCAAACACCTGGGCTTCCCAAAGTGCTGAGATTACAGGCATGAGCTACCATACCCAGCCTCCAACAAGTTCTAGTTTATTTTAGTGGCAAATGGTGTTGAGACACCAGTATCTAGGCATTGCTTAAGTCTTAAGGGTAGGATTCTAATGTTGTTCACATAAAGAGGGAAGAACTCAAAGGTCTGTTTTTGGACACACGCTATGTTTGGACACAGTCTGGACTGGCAGTTCACACACTTTTAGTTTTTGTAACCATATAGGATATTCTCATCTCAGAGCAAGTTCCCCCATATTATTATCTTCTAGATTTTTCTTGGCCCTTTAAAAACATTCTTCTTTTAGATAAATATTAGAATTATATATCAAGTTCAAAAAAATGTTATTTTGAAAGATAATGAATTGGATTTCTTTTGCTTAGGGTAGAATTCATCTTTTCATAAGATTGAGCCTTCCTGTTTAGGAATAAGACATGATTTTATTTATTTTTTTATAGACGTCAGTAAAAGGCTTGTACTTTTCTTCACATAAATCTTATGTGTCTCTTATAACTGTTTAGTATAATTGTTTATAGTTTTGTGTTTGGGAATAGTATCTCTTTAACGTTTCTTATATTATGAATTTACACATTCAGAAAATGCCTAAACCATGAATGCATACCACTGAATTTCCCTAAACTATCACAGAGATCAAGAAATAGAACCTAGCTGGCACCCTGGAGCTCCCTTTATGCCCTTTCCCTGTCACAGCCTTCTCTGTCCTTCCTCTTCTCCTTTCCTTCCGAGCAAATTAAGGCAAATACAGTGACATAGATGTTTTTGTTATTCCATATAGTGAACCATGGCATTTAAGCCAGAGAGATTTTTTTTCTGCTGTGGAATCTTAAGCGGTGTTTACTGTGAGGACCATTATGTAAGGCACAAGGAACAGTATAATTGAGTGTTATTAAGATTGCAGATTCATATTTTGTAAGTCTGTTTTTTACTACTTCTATCCATGATTAAAGCAGAAATTATAATGTTAAATTCAAAATAGCTTTTCTGGCTGGACACAGAGGCTCATGCCTGTAATCCCAGTACTTTCAGAGGCCAAGGCGGGCGGATTACCTGAGGTCAGGAGTTTGAGACCAGCCTGACTAAGATGGTGAAACCCCATCTCTACTAAAAATACAAACATTATCTGGGTGTGGTGGCACACATCTGTAATCCCAGCTACTCCAGAGGCTGAGGCTGGAGAATCTTCTGAACCTGGGAGGTGGAGGTTGCAGCAGTGAGCTGAGATCTTGCCACTGCCCTCAAGCCTGGGTGACAGAGCGAGACTCTGTCTCAAAAAATGTGTTTAGGTGTCAGAATAGTAGCTTTAGATTATTTAGCTTGCTACAGAAGTTGGAAGCACTGTTGCAATTTAATTTAATGAGGTTGCGGACATTGTGCATAACATTCCCGCAGCCTCCGCTACTATTCAGTACCTCTGAGCAAGGACAGGAATAGCCTCTTCCACCATCTCTTTTTTTTTTTTTTTTTTGAGACGGAGTCTTGCTCTATCGCCAGGCCGGAGTGCAGTGTTGGTGTCCAGTTCTGTCCTTGGGCCTCTTCTACTGTGTACTTTGTCTCTGTTCTGTCTCATTTCTCCTCATTGTTTCAATGCTTACATTTATCCTCATCAAAGCCCACTTTTATTTCCTAGACCAGGTCTTTTTGATCTGTGATTCTCTCAAATTATTAAAATGAATGACTTTTTTTTTTTTTTTTTAGATGGAGTGTAACTCTGTCGCCAGGCTGGCGTGCAGTGGCGTGATCTAGGCTCAGTGCAGTCTCTGCCTCCCGGGTTCAAGTGATTCCCCTGCCTTAGCCTCTGGAGTAGCTGGGATTACAGGAGCTCACCACGCCTGGCTAATTTTGTATTTTTAGTAGAGGCAGGGTTTCTCCATGTTGGTCAGGCTGGTCTCGAACTCCCAACCTTAGTTGATCCCCGCCTTGGCCTCCCAAAGTGCTGGAATTACAGGCATGAGCCACCTCGCTCAGCCTATGAATGACTTTTAACTAGGGCCATTGTACTTCTGGCTCACTGGATTTTTATTTCATTATTTTTTGAGAGAAGGTCTTACTCTGTTGCCCAGGCTGGGCTGCAGTTGTGTGATCATAGCTCACTGTAGCCTCTAACACTTGGGCTCAAGCAATTGTCCCACCTCAGCCTCCTGAGTAGCTGAGACTATAGGCGCACACCACCATGCCTAGCTAATTTTTTAATTTTAATTTTTGTAGAAATGGGGTCTTGCTGTGTTGCTTAGGCTGGTCTTGAACTCCTGGGTTCAAGCTATACTCCAGTATTCCACCTTGGCCTCCTAGAGTACCAGGATCACAGGTGGGAGCCACCATGCCTGCCACTCACTGGGTTTTTAGAGATCAGAAATTTGACCAATGTCTGGCCTAGGGAAATCTTTGAGGACTAGGAAGTACAGAGGAAAATTTTGGTCTATGGAAATTAATGATTATGCTATAAAATATGTTATATTCATTTTTTTATTATACATATTGCCATCAGTTTCTGTTTCATCTCTCTGATTGATATGAATACAGTCTTTATAGTTGTTTGTGCCCTTTGACAAATCATGTTAGTATGATGCTTTAAAGTGTTTATTCTAAAACCTTTTATCATTTTATCCATCTTTAATTATATGAAGTGCTGGAGAGTGCTCACGTTTTTACAGATAAGAGCATAATAATAATAAGCATTAAAAGCATTCTTACAAATAATAAGAGCATATAAGCTTTGTTATATAACAAATCAGAACTCCTTTTTATCTTCAGTTCTGTATCAGTGAATATTTTCTTCCGAAAAACTCAAATTTAAACATTGTAATTTTACAGTTCTGTTTAGATAATGTTGTTTGTTTTGTTTAAGACATATACTATAACTGTTTTGGTTTTGCTTCTAGAAAAACTGATTGCTTATCAACGAGAATTTCTTGCTTTGAAAGAACGTCTTCGAATAGCTGAACATAGAATCTCACAGCGTTCTTCTGAATTAAATACTATTGTGCAACAGTTCAAGCGTGTAGGAGCAGAAACAAATGGAAGTAAGGATGCATTGAATAAGTTTTCAGGTACAAACAGTATTTTTTGTATTAGAAAAGATTATATTTTCAAACAGGCATGTGGAATATTTTCCTGAAAGACATGTATCTATTACCCTTTTCAGCATCTGTTACCCTTTCAGAGAGAAAAATCACCACACAAAACTTTCTCTTTTAATAAATTATAAAAAAAATTTTATTACCTGCTAAATTTGATTTTTAAGAGAGTCATATTAACTTAAATTGGTTGGGCACAGTGGCTCACGCCTGTAATCCCAGCACTTTGGGAGGCCAAAGTAGGTGGATCATTTGAGGTCAGAAGTTCAAGACCAGCTTGGCCAACATGATGAAACCCCATGCCTACTGAAAATATAAAAATTAGCTGGTCGTGGTGGCTTATGGCTGTAGTCCCAGCTACTCAGGAGACTGAGGCAGGAGAATCACTTGAACCCGGGAGGCAGAGGTTGCAGTGAGCTGAGATGGTGCCACTGCATTCTAGCCTGACTGACAGAGACTCTTGTCTCCAAAAAAAAAAAAAAAAAGTTAGATTGCAATGGAATAGATTTTGTTGGCAGTAGTGAAGAATGTGCATCTTTTGAAAACATTCAAAATTAGATTAAAATTTAACTTTTTGTGGATACATGTTTCTGTGGTGACTTATGTGTGGACTTCAGATGGACTCTGGATCAATCTTTGAGCTATCTGAAGCAATTAATGCTCTTAAACCTGATTTATAATAAATAACACACATAGTTTCCTAGTGGATACTTTAAGAATATCTGGCCTGTTTCCTCTCTGAGAAATCCTGGTCAGAGTAAGATGATGCAAATGTTCTTCTCTCTTTCTGTGCTCTTCTTTTTTTGATAATTGAGTGCCTCCAAATTTGCATAATGTTTCTAGATTAGCATACTGTTTCATTTAGCTTCACCTGCTCTAAAAACACACACATTCCTCTCATCTCCATATTTATTGCCTCACCTTATTTATAAAGTTGCATGCTCCTTCTCCTGCTGATAGACTTTGCATCACGTCACCCTGATATTGAAACTCATTGACTGGTATAGATAAAAAAATAAATCACCCATAAGCCTGATGCAAAGTGATTTCTACTAACATTTTTTGTTTTCTTCTAGTATTTTTTCCATGAATATTTTTCTTCAAAATTGTTATTGTGTATTATGGCCTGATTTTTACTCTTGAAATTATACTAAGAGCATTTTAAAACTATATCATTAAATAGTCTTCAAAATCCTATTTTTAGTGGCTGTGAATATGCCAGCTAATCATATACCATAATATATTAAATATTTTTTTCTGCAGTTATTCAAATGGGTTGTTTTTCCCCCTAGTTTATAACTCTGATGAACCTATTTGTATATAAATAAATCGTATTTCTGGTAGCCTTTAAGTTATTTTCATTAGATTATGACTTTCTTAGAAACAGGATCTGTGTTTTGATGATTGTTGACTTTTGAACACATGGTACACTTGCTGAAATGAAATAGATAATCACCAAATATTTGTTGAATACATAGAAGCTGAATTCTTAAAAGGGAAATTACCGAGTAATAGGACAGAAATGTTTCAGGGTTTTTGATGCTGCTTTGAATAGCTGGAACATTTATCTTGTTATCACCAATATTTAGTATTGTTATTTAATCTGCTAATTTCATAGGTGGAAATTGATAGATATATTAAAATTTGTAATTGTTTCTTTATTCATGATATTAAACTTTAATTACATATGACAATGATTTGCATTTATTTTGTGAATTTTTGTTTGTTCTCATATTTTTAATGAACTTGAGGTCACAAATTCCTACTGCTAACTTCCTTGTTTCTAGGGTTAAATTCTAATTTAATGAAATTTTAAAACAATATCATTTATACTACCAAGTTTTTATTTCATATCATTAAATGCTTCATTGGTTCCTCTAATAAAAACAGAAACATCCTATGTGTAAAATGGAGTGAGGAAAAAAAATGCAGCTATTTGAAAGTTGTGATTTCTACTGGGCATTCTCAACTTGTGCTATTTAAATTATTTTACTTAAAGTTTTCAGAAAAAAAAATCTTCATGTGAAATTTTGATAAAATGTAATGTATAAAGAAAGTGAATGGTGGGCATGGTGTCTCATGCCTGTAATCCCAGCACTTTGGGAGGCCAAGATAGGAGGATTGCTTAAGCCAGGAATTTCAGACCAGCCTGGGCAACACAGTGAGACACCTGTCTCTACCATTTTTTTTTTTAAATTAGTTGATGTGGTAGCATGTGCCTGTAGTCCCAGCTACCCAGGAGGCTGAGGTGGGGAGGATCTCTTGAGCCTGGTAGGTCAAGGTGACAGTGAACTGTGATTGTGCCAGTAGACACCAGACTGGGCTACAGAGCAAGACACTGTCTCAAAAAGGAAAAAAAAGAAAAGAAAAGAAGGAAAGTGAAAGTGATTGATGGTCAGTGTACTTACTATTATTTATTACATTTTCATAAGTGGACAGCATATTTAGAGTCTGTTTGGCAAACTTGGGTTCTAGCACATTATAGAGGTGAGTCCTTAGCATCCCTCCTTCTTACAGTATTCTGGTTGGTCGTTTTGGCTTCCTGCAGCCAGTTTTATCAGCATCATGATCTGTGAGACTTTGGTTGTGAAAGTGTCCTTTTCATCTTAAATGAAGATCTCATTCACCAAAGTGTGAAACTAGGAAAGAAAATTCTTTAGTACTAGTTCTCATTAATTTTTACTGCTTTTTTTTTATATAAAATCATAAGGTAATTCTTGTGTATTAATTATACTTGTATGTTTCAGATAATACCCTAAAGCTGTTAAAGGAGTTAACAAGCAAAAAATCTCTTAAAGTGCCAAGTATTTATTATCATTTGCCTCATTTGTTGAAAAATGAAAGAAGTCTTCAACCTGCTGTACAGATTGGCAATGGAAGAACAGGAGGTATGTTAAATTTTTTTTTATTGCAGTTGTACTACTGATGTTAATTGTGTTTTGGACAATTATGTTGACCATCAGAAGTCTGGCAGGTCAAAAAATAAAAGTTCTTTCTTCATCTGTGCACATCTGGTTGGGTCTCATTCTAAACTCCATGTAGACAGGAATTGGACATTTTCCTTCATAGACCAAAGTAATATTGCTGAAAGGGATCATGTGAAATCTAGTTCAGGCCCCATCCCAGACAGACAAATGTTGACACCTTTGTCATTTTTGTGTTTTAGAAATTTGGAAAGTAGAGAGATGAGTTTTTTTCCTTTTATCTTATTTCAAAATTGAAAGCTCTTTTGGTCATGCCGTGAAGGTTTGTCTTGTGTCTTCCCCACTTTTTCGTACAGAGGTGTAAGTAGATAGTAACTTTTATGTAACTTTTTATGCAGTAGTAGAAATACTTTGATTTGCTTCTTTTTTCCTAATTTATCCAAAAGGTAATATGTAGCTTATTTTCTCCTCTTGTCAGAGCCAACAGAACTTCTTCAATTTTCCTTATAGAAAGTATTTACCTTTTTTTGAGATAGAGTTTTGCACTGTCGCCCCAGCTGGTGTGCAGTGGCTTGATCTCAGCTTGCTGCAGCCACCGCCTCCTGGTTCAAGCAGTTCTCCTTCGTCAGTCTCCCGACTAGCTGGAATTAAAGGCATGCACCACCACACCCAGATAAGTTTTTGTATTTTTAGTAGAGACGAGGTTTCACTATGTTGGCCAGGCTGATCTAGAACTCCTGACCTCGTGATCCACCCGCCTTGGCCTCCCAAAGTGCTGAGATTACAGATGTGAGCCTCCACGCCCTGCCACCACTTTTTTTTTTTTTAAAGCAATGAAAGCACAAATTTATTGAAACTAAAGTACACTCCACAGTGTGGGAACAGGCTTTAGCAAGTGGCCGAAGAGCCGTTTACCACTCATACTTTTTATTCCTCTTTTGTCTTTGTTAATCTTTTCTTTGTAGATTTTAAAATGCAGAGGGCAGAATATTATTTTCTTCTTCTGTAAGTTTTTAGCAAATGATGAAATGATTACTTCACGGATATCTAAATTCATTTTTGGGTTAGTGTTTTTGAAAAGCTGAGTCTACTTTTGATTCAATAGGATTCTTAAGTATTTTGCTGTCTTTTTGGGGGTAATCACATCTTCTCATTGATTTATAAATGTAAGCTTTTGCATTCATCTTGTTTTAGTTCTGCTGTCTTTCTATTTCATTAATCATTTGAAATGATATACTACTTTCCTTCTTAAGGCAGTGGAAACTCTTAACATACCATGTTAAGACAAACTCCTTCTTTCCTTTCTTTAATGATTCAAAAAATATTTATTGAAGCCAGGCATTCTGCAGGTGTCAAGTATACAGAGACTAACAAGTTGTATGGAGTCCTCTGTTTTTTCTTTTTAGAACGTTGATTGTCAGTTATTCTTGACGCTGCTCATATCTCTCCCTTTAATAATCACTATTTGGGTAAGCTGTCTTAAGTAATCGTGGATGTGTTTGTTTAGACTATTTCTTCATTCATAAGAATATCAAATGAAAAGCAATTAGAAGTATTTTTAAAGTCATTTAAAACTTCCGAGGTCTCTAATAGTTTCTTGTTTTGTAAATGTGACATTCTTTTCCTTTTGAAGATACTTTATCCCATTTGTTTACCTGACTTTATCCATTATAAATATAAAATCTTGGTCAACTAAATGTCCAATGGTTAACATTCTTATATAGCTGCCACTATTTTTGAAAGGTAGGAAAAACAGATACCTTGGTAGGAAAAAATGGATAGACAAATAACCCACATTTATGTTAAAAATTTTCCTCCCTAACTCCTTAGGGAATGGCTCCTAATATTTTTAGTTACAGGACTCTTTGGATATCCTAGGAAAGCTGTCAGTCTCTACTTTGAAAAATGCCCATAGAAAATATAATTTTGTTTGTGGGATATCATTTTTGGGATTTTATGGAACCTCAGAACTTATCTAGGGCTTCATATTCAGAACTTCTGTTTCGTAGATAAAGAAAAGCTGCTTCTTGCTAAAAATTCTAATTTCCAGTGGTCAGGCCGATTAATTAGGGAACAGCACTTAGAACAGCTAAGCCATCCTAAGACCAAAGAGGAAGGACAGTGCTGCAGGTGACTACTGACCCCAGGGGAGCAGCTTGGATTCTCACACCCAGAACAGAAAAGTGCTGTCGCACCACCGAGCACCACATCCGTATCCTCCCACCACATTCGCCAGGGCAGGCTGTGGCAGACAGACCCAGCGACTACAAACGGGCACAAGGGCGACTTCAGCAATGAGGAGTTGTCAAATATTTAAGAAAATCAATACCACAAATGACTTAATACGAAAGAAAATTGAGTTTGCAGAACAAACAAAATGAATATGATTTAAAAATAAAACATCAGCATATTTTAGAAATGAGGGAAGACAACAAGACAACTCGCCTATAACATAATAACTGACCATTATCAGTGGATCTGTTAGAAATCTTTGTGCTTATGACTTCAGTGATTATATTTAAAAATTCCATATCGAGGGACTGATATGGAATTTTAGCTAGACATAGCTAATGCTCAAATTAGTGATCAGAAAGACCGAGCAGTGTATTTCTTCGAGAATGCAGCATAAATGCATAAAGAATAGAAGTAGACAAAAGTTTTAATGTCCATCTGGTGGTAATTTCAGGAGTGAACCAAGAGTGAAAAGTGGTAATTACCAGCTTATAGAAGTAAATTTATTTGAATTGAAGAAACATTCAGGTCTTTAGATTAAAGGGCCCATTTTGGGCAGAGCAAGATGGCTGAGAAAGGTCTCTCACTGTGTTATCTACCAAAATGACACTACTGCTTGGTAGAGGACAGCAGGTAATTCTTGTAGTATTTGCTGCAATAAAAGTCCATGAGCAGTTGCTATGGGCCAGGCACCTTGCCAGATACTTCAGAACACAAAGTTAGACGTGGTTCTGAGTCTTGTGGAGCTTCAGCACAGTAAAGAAGACACGTATTAGTCAAATAGTCAGTTATACAAACAGGTGTATAATTACAACTAATTATCGATATAAAGGATGCTTTGAGAATGTGTAAGAGAGACTTTTGGCATAATTAGGGTGTTTAAGGACCTCTGAAAAATTATGTTTGGCCTGAGGCTGGTAGAATCTGTCATTTACTGGTGAAGATGGGTGTGTTAGTTTCCTAATGCTGTTATAACAAAATTGCCACAAACTCACTGTGTTTAAAACAAAACAGAGATTTCTCATGTTACATTTTGGGAAGGCAGAAGTTCTAAAACCAGGGTGTCAAGAGGGGTGTATTCCTTCTGGAATCTCTAGGAGAGGATCCTTTTTTGTTTTTGCCTTTTCCATGTTCCTTTGTGGCCTCTTCCTTCGTCTTCAAAGTATAGTATCTTCAAATTTCTCTGATTATAACCCTCTAGCTTCTGTTGTTCCATCTTCTTCTCTCACTCTGACCCTCCCTCCTTCCTCTCATAAAGACCCTTGTGGTTACATTGAGCCCAGTAGGTAATCCAGAATAATTGCCCCATCTCAAGAACCTTCATCACATCCACAAAGTCCCTTTTTGTGATGTAAGGTAACATATTCACAGGTTCCAGGAATTAGGGCATGGACATCTTTGGGACACCATTATTCTCTCCATCACAATGGGAAAAAAAAGAATATTCCAGAATGTGGAAAGAGCACCACAAAAATCCTGTGATGGTAGGGAGTGTGGAATGTTCTAGAAAATGAAAAAAGGTCACTGTAGTTGAAGTGTAGAGTGAGGAGGTGTGTGGAACAAGATGAGGCTAGATATGTAAGTTAAGGCCAGACCATGTAGGGCCTCCTAGACCACTTACGGGATTTTGGTTTCTATCCTAAGAGCAATAGGAAGCCATCGAAGGGTTTTCAACAGGACTTAATAAGAATGACTTGATAAGATTTAAATTTTACAGAGATCACATTTGCTGCAATGGGAAAAATGATTGAGGATGTGGGAAGAAGAATAGATATGAAAAATCAGATAGGCTGTTTCAGTGATCTACTGGAGAAAGCATCAACTTGGATGAGGTAGCAGTGGTAGTAGTAGAGATGGGAAGAAGAACATGGATCTAGAGTTGTTTGGAATATATGGGAACATTTCAGGAAGGACATAATCATGGCCTGGATTTGTGGACTGAGGTAGAGGAATGGTCAGGAATGAACCCAGGGTTTCTGGATTGAGTGACTGGATGCATGTGGGCCATTCAGTGAGATAGGGGACAGTAGACATTGTTTTGCATCATTGGTTTGCAAGAGAAGTTTATAAATTAAATTTGGATATGATAATTTAGAGGTGATTTTGAGATATCATAGTGGAAATGTCAGGTAGGCAGTTGGATGTTGGATATTTAGATCTGGGACTCAAAGGAGAGATCTGAGTTAGATTTAGTTTTATGAGTCATTGTTCGGGAGTAAGTGGTTGAAGACGGAAATATATGAGATCTCCTAGGGCCTAGGACTGAGACTTGGTTTTCCAAGAGTTAATTTCCAGGGAAAGAGAAGCATGAATGCAAGGAAGACAGAGACAGAGGAAGGGCGTCTAGGCAGTAGAAGAAAAAAATATATTGTCTTGGGATATGAAGAAAGAAATGAGGAATAAATTACTAAAGTCAAACCATAAGGAAACATGATAGGCTAAAAATATTTGGCTAGCAGTGAACATTTTAAAAGGGGTATAATTTAGTTATAACTGAAGGTAGACTGAGTTACTGAAGATTGAGAATGCCAAGACTTTTCCTAATTTTTTTTTTTTTTTTTTTTTTTTTTTTGCTTTAAAGGAAATACAAACTAGAATTTGAAAATTTCCCAGGAAAGTGGAAGAAAACTGAAAAAATAACAGTTGATAGCTTTGTCAAATTACAAATTCCATGAGGTAGGGGCCTCACCTATCTCATGGCTGTATTTCAGATTGTCTAGTACATAATAGATATATTATATATGTACAATTAGTACTTTAATTGGAAATATTAGGTGGTTAATCACTGGAACTCTTTTTTTTTTCTTTTTCCATTTTTTTTATTGCATTTTAGGTTTTGGGGTACATGTGAAGAACATGCAAGATTGTTGCATAGGTACACACATGGCAGTGTGATTTGCTGCCTTCCTCCCCATCACCTATATCTGGCATTTCTCCCCATGCTGTCTCTCCCCAACTCCCCATCCCCTGCTGTGCCTCCCCTATTTTCCCCCCAACAGACCCCAGTGTGTGATGGAACTCTTGCATTCTTCTCTTGCACTCAGAATTAAAACAAAATTAGTGATCCCAGGACCTAGTCCAACCCTTTGGCTCTATTTTTATTTGGTTTCCTTGGTCCATCTTGCTCCTCCCTAAAAGGATGATATGACCATATTCTTCACTTTGCTGATGTATTTCTTCTGAATTCTAGTAGAATACTTACATTTTCTGGATTGTAAATGGTAGAAGAACCAATGTTCTTCTATCAGATAGGACAGGCTGGGTTATGTTGTGGTAACTAACAACCCCCGAGTCTCAGTGATTGAGATAACAAAGGTTTATTTATTTTTTTGCTCATGGTACATGTCCATCAAGGTTGACCAGTCACGCAGGGATCCAGGCTGACAGAGCAGTTGCCATCTTGAATGTTTCTGGCTGCTTTGCCAAAGAAAATAGACAATCTCAGGATTTCACACTGTAGTTACTGGTGCTCAGCCCACAGATTACACATGCTGATGACTCATGAGCTGTTAATAATCATATCCCCTTTGCCCCATGGCTCTCAAATGTAAGAGGACTAAGAAGTGCAACACCCACCATGGGCTCAGAAGGCCAAGGAAACTGCCCTTTTTGGTGGTAGTTTTGTGAATCACCATAAGCATGGTTACTTTAATTTTGTAGGTTTGGCTGAAATTAAAAGTTTCATTTTTAGTGCTTTTGAAGTCTTATAATACCTTGGTTTAAGCTAAATAATTTAAATTTTAACTCTAAAATAGTATATTAGGGAAATAATGACTTATTCTCTAAACATGCTGTATTAGTCCATGGTGCTGATAAAGACATTCCCAAGACTGGGCAATTTACAAAAGAAAGAAGTTTAATTGAACTTACAGTTCCACGTGGCTGGGGAAGTGTCACAATCATGGCAGAAGGCAAGGAGGAGCAAGTCACATCTTTCGTGGATGGCAGCAAGGAAAGAAGAGAGCAAACGTGTACAAGGGAACTCCTTTTTTTAAAACCGTCAGATCTCATGAAGCTTATTCACTGTCATGAGAATAGCACAGGAAAGACTTGCCCACCATGATTCAGTTGCCTCCCATTGGGTCCCTCCCACAACACATAGGAATTCAAGATGAGATTTGGGTGGGGACACAGCCAAACCATATCATTCTGCCCCTGGCCCCTCCCAAATCTCACATCCTCACATTTCAAAATCATGCCTTCCCAACAGTCCCCCAGAGTCTTATTTAAGCATTAACTCAAAAGTCCACAGTCCAACATCTCATCTGAGACAAGGCAAATCCCCTATGCCTATGAGCCTGTGAAATCAAAAGCAAGTTAGATACTTCCTAGATACAATGGGGCTACAGGCATTGGATAAATACAGCCATTCCAAATGGGAGAAATTGGCCAAAACAAAGGGACTATAGATCCCATGCAAATCTGAAATCCAGCAGGGCAGTCAAATCTTAAAGTTCCAAAATGATCTTCTTTGACTCCATGTCTCACATCCAGGTCACACTGATGCAAGAGGTGGATTCCTGTGGTCTTGGGCTGCTCCTCCCCTGTGGCTTTGCAGGGTACAGCCTCCCTCCTGGCTGCTTTCGTGGGCTGGTGTTGAGAATCTGTGGCTTTTCCAGGCACATGGTGAAAATCATTGGTGGATCTACCATTCTGGGGTCTGGAGGATGGTGGCCCTCTTCTCACAGCTCTACTAGGTGGTACCCCAATAGGGACTCTGTGTGGGGTCTCTGATCCTACATGTCCTTTCTCCACTGCCCTGGCAGCGGTTCTCCATAAGAGCACTGCTCCTGCAGCACACCTCTGCCTGGGCATTTAGGCATATCCATACATCCTCTGAAATCTAGGTGGAAGTTCCCAAATCTCAGTTCTTGACTTCTGTGCACCTGCAGGCTCAACACCACGTGGAAGCTGCCAGCACTTGGGGCTTGCACCCTCTAAAGCCATGGCCTGAGCTGTACCTTGGCCCCTTTTAATCAAGGCTGGAGTGGCTGGGACACAAGTCACCAAGTCCCTAGACTGCACACAGCAGAGGAATCCTGGGTCCAGCACAGGAAACCATTTTTTCTTCCTAAACCTCCAGGCCTGTTAAGCGGGGGTGGGGCAGCTGCCACAAAGGTCTTTGACATATCCTGGAGACATTTTTCCCATTGTCTTGGTGGTTACCATTCAGCTCATCATTACTTACACAAATTTCTGCAGCTGGCTTGAATTTCACCTCAGAAAATGAGATTTTCTTTTCTATCACATTGTCAGGCTGCAAATTTCCCCACCTTTTATGCTCTTTCCCTTTTAAAACTGAATGCCTTTAACAAAACCCAAGTCACCTCTTAAATGATTTGCTGCTTAGAAATTTCTTCTGCCAGATACCATAAATCATCTCTCCCAAGATCAAAGTTCCACAAATCTCTAGGGCAGGGGCAAAATGCCACCAGTCTCTTTGCTAAAATGTAGCAAGAGTCACCTTTACTCCAGTTCCCAATAAGTTCCTCATCTCCATCTGAGACCACCTCAGCCTGAATTTCATTGTCCATATCACTATCAACATTTTGGTCAAAGACATTCAACAAGTCTCTAGGGAGCCCCAAACTTTCCCATATTTTCCTGTCTTCTGAGCCCTCCAAACCGTTCCAACCTCTGCCTGTTACCCAGTTCCAAATTCACTTCCGCATTTCAGGTATCTTTTCAGCAGCACCCCACTCTTCTGGTACCAGTTTAGTCCATTTTGCCAACATTAGTCTACTTTCATGCTGTTCATAAAGATATACCTGAGACTGGACAGTTTACAAAAGAAAACAGTTTAATTGAACTTACAGTTCCATGTGGCGGGGGAGGCCTCACAGTCATGACAGAAGACAAGGTGGAGCAAGTCATGTCTTAGGTGGATGGCAGCAGGCAAAGGAGAGCAAGCTTGTGCAGGGGGATTCCTGTTCTTAAAACCATCAGATCTCATGAGACTTATTCACTATCATGAGAACAGCATGGGAAAGACTTGCCCTCATGATTCAATTAACTCTCACCTGGTCTGTCCCACAACACATGGGAATTCAAGATGAGATATGGGTGGGGACACAACCAAACCCTATCATGTGCCATCTAAATGTCAGCAAACCAAAACAGAAACAAACAAACAAAAAAAAAAACCCAAGAGTATAGTAGGGATAGAGAATTTGCATTGTGACTTTATTCCATTTTTGTTTGCACACTCTGGATCACCATGGGCTTTGCTTTCACCATAAGTGAAGTCTTTGTACTCCATATGAGTTAGCATTTCCTAGAATGATCCACATCTTAGTTGTTATACTGGTACTTTTTTTTTTTTTTTTTTTTTGAGATGGCCTCGCTTTGTTGCCCAGGTTAGAATACAGTGGTATGATCACAGCTTACTACAGCCTCTACCTCCCAGGCTCAAGTGATACTCCCACCTCAGCCTCCCAAGTAGCTAGGACTATAGGCATGTGCCACCACGCCTGGCTAAGTTTTTTATTTTGTGTAGAGACAGGGTCTTGCCACGTTGCTCAGGCTGGTCTTGAACTCCTGGGCTCAAGCAATCTTCCTGCCTCGGCCTCCTGAAGTGCTGGGATTAAAGGTGTCAGCCCCCACACCCGACATTAAATTCTGAGGTAGATCATTCTATGGAATTTTGCTTCCATTGTAACTCATCTTGTCTTTTGGCATCTCAGAGTAACATGATCAGAACAGAAATCTGGACTGGGGGCCTTCTCCTCAAGTGTGTTGTTCTGAGTGAAAGTTGCCCCATCGACTTACTCAAGTCATCCTTCATTCTCCACCTTCCCTCGTCTGCCTGCTGAAGCGCCATTGGTGAGGGTCTCCATCCACTCATCTCCATCTCTTCAAACACTCTACAACCTCATTCAAACCACCATCTTTTCCTTTAGTTAGTGCAGTAACTTCCTGACTGGTCTCCCAAAGTGCTTTTATTCTTGCAAAATTTGGTAATCACTTAAAATTACAAATTGGATAATGTCACTCCCCTGCTTACAACCTTACAATGGCTTTCTCTTGCACTCAGCATTAAATAAACTATGTTATATACAATGTGACCCCTGACTGATTTTCTTAATCTGGGCTTATTATGCTTTCAATCCAGCCTGCTCTTGGTATTTCTTGACTATGTCAAAATCATTCTGTCTTCAGGGTCTTGCTGCTTCCTCTTCTGCAATATTCTCCATCAGCTCTTTCTCATGGTTGCCACTAAGCTGATATCAGAGAGGTCTTCCATGATCACACAACCTATAGGGGTACCCCCTCCCCTTTCATCACTCTGACAGTACTAACTTATACGTATCCTGTAAGATACATATATTTTAAATCTTTCTCCCCCTTTCAGAATGTGCATTCCATGAGGACAGGGACCTTATCTATGTTATTTACCGTTGTATGCCTAATGCCTAGAACAGTACCTTGCATATAATAGGTGTTCAGTAAATAAGTGCAGAACAAATAGAGCAAATATCTTTTTGAGTGCTTGACAACTTTTCGTACCTAAAATGGAAGAGTGAGATGTAGAATGAGTCCTTGAGGCAGTCCTTTAAACCTTTTGCACCTTAGTATCTTTTTTTTTTTTTAATTTAAGAAGTAGTTTGGCTCTGGAGTACAGTGGTGCAATCTCGGCTCACTGCAATCACTGCCTACTAGGTTGGAGCAATTCTCCTGCCTCAGCCTCCCGAGTAGCTGGGACTACAGGTGCTCACCACCATGCCCGGCTAATTTTTTGTATTTTAGTAGAGACAGAGTTTCACCATGTTGGCCAGGATGGTCTTGAGCTCCTGACCTCGTGATCCTCCCACCTTGGTCTCCCAAAGTGCTGGGATTACAGGCATGAGCCACCGTGCCTGGCCCACCTTAGTATTCTTACCTCAAGAATCATGGTGGTAGACCAGATGATCCATGGTCTTTATGCTTCCTTCTGGCATTAGAATTCTATGAATTATAAGTATTTTTTAGTATCTCCAAAATATTGTTGCATGATTAAGACTAAGTTGTTAATATTTTCAAAATATGTCTCTGTTGTTATATAATACTTAGCACACTTAGACTTTAAGGCATAATTTTTAAAAACTTACTTTGAAATATCTCTATAATGCAGTTTAAGTATTCCTAAAAATCACTGTGGTATGAAAATGGTGCAAAAAAAAAAATGAGAGCAAGGGTATTAGGATCACAACAGTTAAGAACTTTGTCAGTTACACATAAAAAGGATAAAAACCTAGTAATAATGATGGCAGTTTTTTCACAGGTTAAATGATTTAAGAAGTACATACACATGGCACTCTACCTTGAAAAAGGCCTGAGATTTGCTTGTTAAACTGGGCTGCTGAACGGTTGCAGCTTGTAAGTTATTGTTAAGAGCTGTGAGATAGGCTGTTTGAAATCTGATGGAAGATTGCAACACCCGACGTGGTTGGGTGTGGTTGACAGTTGTGGTGAACTGAAAAAGCTGGTAGGTATTTTGAGGTGTGTGCACTTTGTATGCAGTATTTCTACACAGTTCGGTTCAATCTTCTGAACTCGATTCAGCTGGGTACAGTTTTCTGTTGTTTACCTGGTGTTTCAGAGGAGAAATTGCACGTAAGCTAATGTGAAATTCACCTGTTATGCCCCAATTTTTTCCCTAACATGTTAATCATGTAGAAACTAGTTTGCATTAAAAACAAGCACTATAGAAACATTGTCTGTAATTTTAGACTTTAAAAATGTTGCACAAATAGTACACAAAGTTTTCTTTTTTTTTTTATTGCATTTTAGGTTTTGGGATACATATGAAGAACATGCAAGATTGTTGCATAGGTACACACATGGCAGTGTGATTTGCTGCCATCCTCCCCATCACCTATATCTGGCATTTCTCCCCATGCCATCTCTCCCCAACTCCCCACCCCCCACTGTCCTTCCCCTGTTTCCCCCCGACAAACCCCAGTGTGTGATGCTCCCCTCCCTGTGTCCATGTATTCTCATTGTTCAACACCCACCTATGAGTGAGAACATGCAGTGTTTGATTTTCTGTTCTTGTGTCAGTTTGCTGAGAATGATGGTTTCTAGGTTCATCCATGTCCCTACAAAGGACACAAACTCATCGTTTTTGGTGGCTGCATAATATTCCATGGTGTATATGTGCCACCTTTTCCCTGTCCAGTCTGTCATCGATGGGCATTTGGGTTGGTTCCAGGTCTTTGCTATTGTAAACTGTGCTGCAATGAACATTTGTGTGCATGTGTCCTTATAGTAGAACGATTTATAATTCTTCGGATATATACCCATTAATGGGATTGCTGGGTCAAATGGAATTTCTATTTCTAGGTCCTTGAGGAATCGACACACTGTCTTCCACAATGGTTGAACTAATTTACACTTCCACCAACAGTGTAAAAGTGTTCCTATTTCTCCACATCCTCTCCAGCATCTGTTGTCTCCAGATTTTTTAATGATCGCCATTCTAACTGGCGTGAGATGGTATCTCAATGTATTTTGATTTGCATTTCTCTAATGACGAGTGATGATGAGCATTTTTTCATATGTTTGTTGGCCTCATGTATGTCTTCTTTTGTAAAGTGTCTGTTCATATCCTTTGCCCACTTTTGAATGGGCTTGTTCGTTTTTTTCTTGTAAATCTGTTTCAGTTCTTTGTAGATTCTAGATATCAGCCCTTTGTCAGATGGGTAGACTGCAAAAATTTTTTCCCATTCTGTTGGTTGCTGATTCACTCTAATGACTGTTTCTTTTGCTGTGCAGAAGCTGTGGAGTTTGATTAGGTCCCATTTGTTTGTTATGGCTTTTGTTGCCAATGCTTTTGGTGTTTTGGTCATGAAGTCCTTGCCTACACCTATGTCCTGAATGGTTTTGCCTAGATTTCCTTCTAAGGTTTTTATGGTGTTAGGTCTTATGTTTAAGTCTTTAATCCATCTGGAGTTAATTTTAGTGTAAGGTGTCAGGAAGGGGTCCAATTTCTGCTTTCTGCACATGGCTAGCCAGTTTTCCAAACACCATTTATTAAACAGGGACTCCTTTCCCCATTGCTTGTTTTTCTCAGGTTTCTCAAAGATTGGATGCTTTGTAGATGTGTTGTGTTGCCTCCGAGGCCTCTGTTCTGTTCCATTGGTCTATATCTCTGTTTTGGTACCAGTACCATGCTGTTTTGATGACTGTAGCCTTGTGGTATAGTTTGAAGTCTGGTAGTGTGATGCGTCCGGCTTTGTTCTTTTTGCTTAGAATTGACTTGGCTATGTGGGCTCTCTTTTGGTTCCATATGAAGTTTAAGGTGGCTTTTTCCAGTTCTGTGAAGAAGGTCATTGGTAGCTTGATGGGGATAGCGTTGAATCTGTAAATTACTTTGGGCAGTATGGCCATTTTCATGATATTGAGTCTTCCTAGGCATGAACATGGAATGTTTCTCCATCTTTTTGTGTCCTCTCTTACTTCGCTGAGCAGTGGTTTGTAGTTCTCCTTGAAGAGGTCCTTTACATTCCTTGTTAGTTGTATTCTTAGGTATTTTATTCTCTTTGTAGCAATTGTGAATGGCAGTTCTTTCTTGATTTGGCTGTCTTTAAGTCTGTTATTGGTGTATAGGAATGCTTGTGATTTTTTCACATTGATTTTGTATCCTGAGACTTTGCTGAAGTTGCTTATCAGTGTTAGGAGATTTTGGGCTAAGACGATGGGGTCTTCTAGGTACACAATCATGTCATCTGCAAATAGAGACAATTTGACTTCCTCCTTTCTTATTTGAATACCCTTTATTTCTTTTTTCTTGCCTGATTGCTCTGGCTAGAACTTCCAGTACTGTATTGAATAGGAGTGGTGAGAGAGGGTATACTTGTCTAGTCCCAGATTTCAAAAGGAATGCTTCCAGTTTTTGCCCATTCAGTATGATATTGGCTGTTGGTTTGTCATAAATAGCTTATATTATTTTGAGATTACGTTCCGTCAATACCTAGTTTATTGAGGGTTTTTAGCATCAAGGGCTGTTGAATTTTGTCAAAGGCCTTCTCTACATCAGTTGAGATAATCATGTGGTTTTTGTCTTTGGTTCTGTTTATGTGGTGAATTCTGTTTATAGACTTGCGTATGTTGAACCAGCCTTGCATCCCCAGGATGAATCCTACTTGATCATGGTGGATAAGCTTTTTGATGTGCTGTTGCAATCGGTTTGCCAGTATTTTATTGAAGATGTTTGCATCTATGTTCACCATGGATATTGGCCTGAAGTTTTCTTTTCTTGCTGAGTCTCTGTTGGTTTTTGGTATCAGGATGATGTTGGTCTCGTAAAATGATTTGGGAAGGATTCCTTCTTTTTGGATTGTTTGGAATAGTTTCAGAAGGAATGGTACCAGCTCCTCCTTGTATGTCTGGTAGAATTTGACTGTGAACCCATCTGGACCTGGGCTTTTTTTGGGTAGTAGGCTCTTAATTGCTGCCTCAACTTCAGACCTTGTTATTGATCTATTCAGGGTTTCGACTTCTTCCTGGTTTAGGCTTGGGAGGATGGAAGTGTCCAGGAATTGATCCATTTCTTCCAGGTTTACTAGTTGATGTGCATAGAGTTGTTTGTAATAATCTCTGATGATGGTTTGAATTTCTGTGGAATCTGTGGTGATATCCCCTTTATCGTTTTTTATTGCATCTATTTGATTATTCTCTCTTTTCTTTTTTATTAATCTGGCTAGTGTTCTATTTTGTTGATCTTTTCAAAAAACCAGCTCCTGGATTTATTGATTTGAAGGGTTTTTTTGTGTCTCTGTCTCCTTTAGCTCTGCTCTGATCTTAGTTATTTCTTGTCTTCTGCTAGGTTTTGAGTTGTTTTGATCTTGCTCCTCTAGGTCTTTCAATTTTGATGATAAGGTATCGATTTTAGATCTCTCCTTGCTTCTCATGTGGGCATTTATTGCTATATATTTTCCTCTAGAGACTGTTTAAATGTGTCCCAGAGATTCTGGTATGTTGTGTCTTCGTTCTCGTTGATTTCAAAGAACATCTTTATTTCTGCCTTCATTTCATTATTTATCTAGTCAATATTCAAGAGCCAGCTGTTCAGTTTCCATGAAGCTGTGCGGTTCTGAGTTAGTTTCTGAATTCTGAGTTCTAACTTGATTGCACTGTCGTCTGAGAGACTGTTTGTTATGATTTCTGTTCCTTTGCATTTGCTCAGGAGTGATTTACTTCCAATTACTTGGTCAGTTTTAGAGTAGGTGCAATGTGGTGCTGAGAAGAATGTGTATTCTGTGGATTTGGGGTGGAGAGTTCTGTAAATATCTGTTAGGTTTTCTTGGTTCAGGTCTGAGTTCAAGTCCTGGATATCCTTGTTAATTTTCTGTCTAGTCGATCTGTCTAATATGGACAATGGGGTGTTAAAGTCTCCCACTATTATTGTGTGGGAGTCTAAGTCTCTTTGTAAGTCATTAAGAACTTGCCTTATGTATCTGGGTTCTCCTGTATTGGGTGCGTATATATTTGGGATCGTTAGTTCTTCTTGTTGCATTGATCCTTTTACCATTATGTAATGTCCTTTTATGTCTCTTTTGATCTTTGCTGGTTTAAAGTCTGTTTTATCAGAGATGAGAATTGCAACTCCTGCTCTATTTTGCTCTCCATTTGCTTGGTAAATCTTCCTCCATCCCTTTATTTTGAGCCTTTGTGTATCCTTGCATGTGAGATGGGTTTCCTGGATACAGCACACCGATGGGTTTTGGCTTTTTATCCGGTTTGCCAGTCTATGTCTTTTGATTGGGGCATTTAGCCCATTTAAATTTAGGGTTAATATTGTTATGTGTGAATTCGATCCTGCCATTTTGATGCTAGCTGGCTGTTTTGCTGGTTCGTTGATGCAGTTTCTTCATTGTGTTGCTGCTCTTTACCATTTGGTATGTTTTTGGAATGGCTGGTACTGGTTGGTCCTTTCTATGTTTATTGCCTCTTTCAGGAGCTCTTGTAAAGCAGGCCTGGTGGTGATGAAATCTCTGAGTACTTGCTTGTTCGTAAAGGATTTTATTTTTCCTTCACTTAGGAAGCTTAGTTTGGCTGGATATGAAATTCTGGATTCAAAGTTGTTTTCTTCAAGGATGTTGAATATTGACCCTCACTCTCTTCTGGCTTGTAGGGTTTCTGCTGAGAGATCTGCTGTGTGTCTGATGGGCTTCCCATTGTGGGTAACCCGACCTTTTTCTCTGCTGTCCTTAGCATTTTCTCCTTCATTTCAATGCTGGCAAATGTGACGATTATGTGCCTCGGGGTTGTTCTTCTTGAGGAATATCTTTGCGGTGTTCTCTGTATCTCCTGGACTTGAATATTGGCCTGCCTTGCTAAGTTGGGGAAGTTTTCCTGGATAACATACTGAAGAGTATTTTCCAGCTTGGATTCATTCTCTCTGTCACATTCAGGTACACCTATCAAATGTAGATTAGGTCTTTTCATGTAGTCCCATTTTTATTGGAGACTTTGTTCATTCCTTTTTACTCTTTGTTCTCTAATGTTGCCTTCTCATTTTATTTCATTGAGTTGATCTTCAACCTCTGATATCCTTTGTTCTGCTTCGTCAGTTCAGCTGTTGAAACTTGTGTATGCTTTGCAAAGTTCTCGTGTTGTGTTTTTCAGCTCCATCAATTCACTTATATTCCTCTCTAAGTTGTTTATTTTTGTTAGCATTTCGTCAAATCTTTTTTCAATGTTCTTAGTTTCTTTGCATTGAGTTAGAACATGTTCTTTTGGCTCACAGAAGTTTCTTACTACCCACCTTCTGAAGCCTGATTCTGTCAATTCATCACACTCATTCTCTATCCAGCCTTGTTCCCTTGCTGGTTAGAAGTTGTGATCCCTTGTAGGAGGAGAAGCATTCTGGTTTCGGGTGTTTTCATCCTTTTTGTGCTGGTTTCTTCCCATCTTTGTGGATTTATCCACCTGTCGTCTTTGTAGTTGTTCACTTTCAAACTGGGTCTCTGAGTGAACATCCAGTTTGTTGAAGATGAAGTTATTTCTTTCTGTTTCTTAGTTTTCCTTCTAATAGTCTGGCCCCTCTGCCGTAGGACTGCTGAGGTCCACTCCAGGCCCTGCT
>PVKV010020848.1:0-38903 GCA_004027835.1 Alouatta palliata
TTTTTTTTTTGTATCTCTGTCAGGTTTTGGTATCAGGATGATTCTGGCTTCATAAAATGAGTTACAGAGGCATCCCCCTTTTCAATTGTTTGGAATAGTATCAGAAGGAATGGTACCAGCATTTCTTTGTACCTCTGGTGGGATTTGGCTGCGAATCTGTCTGGTCCTGGACTTTTTTGGTTGGTAGGATATTTATTAATGCCTCAATATCAGAACTTGTTATTGGTTTCTTTAAGGATTCAACTTCTTCCTAGTTTAGTCTTGGAAGGATGTATGTGTCCAAGAATTGATCCATTTCTTGTAGATTTTCTAGTTTATTTGCATAGAGGTATTTATAGTATTCTCTGATACTAGCTTGTATTTCCATGAGGTCAGTGGTGATATCTCCTTTATCATTTTTTTATTGTGTCTATTTGATTCTCTTTTCTTGTTTATTAGTTGAGCTAGTGGTATCTATTTCATTATTTAAAAAAAAAACAGCTTCTGGATTCACTGACTTTTTGAAGGATTTTTCATGTCTCTATCTTCTTCAGCTCTACTCTGATCTTAGTTTTTTGTTGTCTTCTGCTATCCTTTGGATTTGTTTGCTCTTGCTCCTCTAGTTCTTTTCGTTGTAATGTTAGGGTGTGGATTTGAGATCTTTCCAGCTTTCTGATGTTGGCATTTTGTGCTATCAACTTCCCTCTTTTTTTAATATATAATTTATTTATTTTACTTTAGGTGCATAATATATCTGGCATTTCTCCCCATGTTATCCCTCCCCACCCTCCCCACCCCCCTCCAAACTGTCCCTGTGTGTGATGCTCCTCTCCCTGAGTCTACGTGTTCTTGTTGTTCAACACCCACCTATGAGTAAGAACATACAGAGTTTGGCTTCCAGTTCTTGGGTCATTTTGCTGAGAATGATGGTTTGCAGATTCATCCAAGTTACTACAAAGACACAAACTCATCGTTTTTTATGGCTGAGTGGTATTCCATGGTGTATATGTACCACATTTTCTTTGTCCAGTCTATCATTGATGGGCATTTGGGTTGGTTCCAGGTCTTTGCTATTGTACACAGGGCTACAATGAAAATATGTGTGCATGTGTCTTTATAGTAGAACAATTTATAGTTCTTTGGGTATATACCCAGTAATGAGATTGCTGGGTCAAGTGGAATTTCTATTTCTAGGTCCTTGAGAAATTTCCACACCATCTTCCACAATGGTTGAACTCATTTACACTCCCACCAACTGTGTAAGAGTGTTCCTATTTCTCCACATCCTCTCCAGCATCTGTTGTCTCCTGATTTTTTAATGATCACCATTCTAACTGGCGTGAGATGATATCTCAGTGTAGTTTTGATTTGCATTTCTCTAATGACCAGTGATGATGAGCATTTTTTCATATGTTTGTTGGCCTAATATATGTCCTCTTTGGAAAAGTGTCTGTTCATATCCTTTGCCCACTTTTGAATGGGGTTGTTTGGTTTTTTCTTGTGTATCTGTTTTAGTTGTTTGTAGATTCTGGTATTAGGCATTTGTCAGATGGGTAGATTGCAAAAGTTTTTTCCCATTCTGTTGGTTGCTGATTCACTCTAATGATGGTTTCTTTTGCTGTACAGAAGCTCTGGAGTTTAATTAGATCCAATTTGTCTATTTTGGCTTTTATTGCCATTGCTTTTGGTGTTTTGGTCATGAAGTCCTTGCCTATGCCTATGTCCTGGATGTTTTTGCCTATGTTTTCTTCTAGTGTTTTTATGGTGTTAGGTTTTATGTTCAAATCTTTGATCCATCTGGAGTTAATTTTAGTGTAAGGTGATAGGAAGGGGTCCAGTTTCTGCTTTCTGCATATTGCCAGCCAGTTTTCCAAACACCATTTATTAAACATGGAGTCCTTTCCCCATTGCTTGTTTTTGCTGGGTTTGTCAAAAATCAGATGGTTGTAGATGTGTGGTGTTTCTTCTGGGGTCTCTGTTCTGTTCCATTGGTCTATGTCTCTGTTTTGATTACTGTAGCCTTGTAGTATAGTTTGATGTCTGGCAGTGTGATGCCTGTTCTTTGTGCTTAGGACTGTCTTGGCTATGCAGGGTCTCTTGTGATTCCATATGAAGTTTCAAGTGGTTTTTTCCAGTTTTGTGAAGAAGGTCATTGGTAGCTTGATGGGGAAAGCATTGAATCTATAGATTACTTTGGGCAGTATGGCCATTTTCACGATATTGATTCTTCCTAACCATGAGCATGGAACCAAAACCAGGCAGAGACTCAACTAAAAAAGAAAACTTCAGGCCAATATCCATGATGAACATTGACACAAAAATCTTCAATAAAATACTGGCAAAGAGATTGCAACAGCACATCAAGAAGCTTATCCATCACAACCAAGTAGGCTTCATCCTGGGGATGCAAGGCTGGTTCAACATATGCAAATCCATAAATGTAATCCACCACATAAACGGAACCAAAGACAAAAACCACATGATTATCTCAATAGATGCAGAGAAGTCCTTTGATAAAATTCAACAGTGCTTCATGCTAAAAACTCTCAATAAACTAGGTGTTGATGGAACGTATCATAAAATGATAAAAGCTATATATGACAAACCTACAGCCAATATCATACTGAATGGGCAAAAGCTGGAAGAATTCCCTTTGAAATCAGGCACCAGCCAAGGATGCCCTCTCTCACCACTCCTATTCAACATAGTATTGGAAGTTCTAGCCAGAGCAATCAGGCAAGAAATAAAGGGTATTTGATTCGGAAAGGAGGAAGTCAAACTCTCTATTTGCAGATAACATGATTGTATATCTAGAAGACCCCATCATCTCAGCCCAAAATCTTCTCAAACTAATAAGCAACTTCAGCAAAGTCTCAGGATACACAGTCAATGTGTAAAAATCACAAGCATTCCTATACACCAATAACAGACAGAGAGCCAAATCAAGAGCGAACACTCATTCACAACTGCTACAAAGAGAATAAAATACCTAGGAATACAAGTAACAAAGGATGTAAAGGACATCTTCAAGGAGAACTACAAACCACTGCTCAACGAAATAAGAGAGGACACAAACAGATGGAGAAACATTCAACTTCCCTCTTAATACTGCTTTAGCTGTGTCCCATTGTCTCTTTATTCTCATCGGTTTCAAAGAACTTCTTTCTGCCTTAATTTCATTATTTACCCAGGTGTCATTCAGGAACAGGTTGTTCAGTTTCCATGTAGTTGTGCGGTTGTGAGCTTTTGCTTTTGCTGAGGAGTGTTTTACTTTCAGTTAGGTGATCGATTTTACAATAAGTGCCATGCGGCACTGGGAAGAATGTATATTGTTTTGCTTTGGGGTGGAGAGTGATGTAGATATCTATTAGGTCCACTGATCCCGAGCTGAGTTCAAGTACTGAGCATCGTTGTTAATTCTCTACCTCAATGATCTAACACTGACAGTGGAGTGTTAATGGCTCCCACTATTGTTGTGTTTGAGTCTAAGTCTCTTTGTAGGTCCCTAAGTGTTTGTTTTATGAATGTGGCTTTGCCTGTATTAGTGCTTATATATTTAGGATAGTTAGCTCTTCTTGTTGCATTGATCACTTTACCATTATGTAATACCTTTCTTTGTCTTTTTTGATCTTTGTTGGTTTAAAGTCTGTTTTTTAAGAGACTAGGATCACAACCCCTTCTTTTTTCAGTCTTCCAATTTCTTGGTAAATTTTCCTCCATCTTTTTATTTTGAGCCTATGTTTGCCTTTGCACATGAGATGGATCTCTTGAACACAGCACATTGATATGTGTCAACTCTATCCAATTTGGCAGACCGTGTCTTTTAATTGGGGCATTTAGCCCACTTGCATGTAAGGTTAATATTGTTATTTGTGAATTCGATTCTGTCACCATCATGCTGTCTGGTTATTTTGCACACTAGCTGATGCAGTTCTTCATAATGGCATTGGTTCTTGTACTTTGGCGTGCTTTTGCAGTGGCTGGTACCAGGTTTTTGTTTTATGTTTTCCCCCTCATATTTAGTGCTTCCTTGAGGAGCTCTTGCAAGGTAGGCCTGGTGGTGACAAATTTTCTCAGCATTTGATTGTTTGAAAAGAATTCTACTTATCCTTCACTTATAAAGCTTAGTTTGGTCGATTATGAAATTCTGGATTGAAAATTATTTTAAGAATGTTGAGTATTACCTCCCACTGTCTTCTGGCTTGTAGGTTTTCCACTCAGAGGTCTGCTGCTGGTCTGATGTTCTTCTCCGTGTAGATTACCTGACCTTTCTCTCTGGCTGCCCTTAACATTTTTTTTTACTTATCTAGACATTGGAGAATCTGATGATTACATGTATTGGGGTTGATCTTTTCATGGCATATCTTATTGAGGTACTCTGTATTTCCTGAATTTGAATCTTGACTGTCTTCTTAGGTTGTGGAAGTTCTTCCGAATGATATCCTAAAGTGTGTTTGCCAACTTTGTTCCATTCTCCACATCTCTTTCATCTACTCTTATCAGTCATAGGTTCGATCTTTTTACATAGTCCCATAGTTCTCAGAGGTTTTGTTTGCTTCTTTTCATTCTTTTTCTCTAATCTTGTCTGCCTGCCTTGTGTCAGTCAGATAGTCTTCAAACTCTGATATTCTTTCTTCCACTTGATTATTTCGGCTGTTGATACTTAACGTATGCATCACAATGTTCTACTGCTGTGTTTTTAGCTCCATCAGGTCATTTATGTTCCTCTCTAAACTGACCATTCTAGTTAGCAGCTCCTGTAACCTTTTATCATGTTTCTTAGTTTCTTTGCATTGCATAAGAACATGCTTCTTTAGCACAGAGAGGTTTGTTATTATCCACCTTCTGCAGCCTGTTTCTGTCATTTTGTCCATCTCATCCACTATCCAGTTCTGTGCCCTTCCTGAAGAGGTGTTGTAACAATTTGGTGAAGAGGCACTCTGGTCTCTTAAGTTTCCAGCATTTCTTAGTTGATTCTTTCTTACCTTCATGAGTTTGTATAGTTTTGGTCTTTGAGACTGCTGACCCTTGGATGAGGTTTTTGTGGGGACATTTTGTTGATGCTGCTGTTGTTGCTTTCTGCTTTTTTGTTTTTCAGCAGTCAGGTTTCTCTTCTGCAGGGCTGCTGCAGTTTGGTGGGGGTTCACTTCAGGCCCTATTCATCTGGGGCACTCTAGCACCTGGAGATGGCACCTGAGGAGGCTAGAGAACAGCAAAGATGGGTGGATGCACTGTACTCTGGGATATCTGACCTCAAGGGGCACAGATCTGTCAATAGGAATGTTCCTCTATAGGGTATCTGGTGACCCCTGTTGTGAGGTCTCACCCTGTTTGGGGGCATGGGAACCAGGATCCTTTTAGCAAAGCACTTTGGCTGTTCTTTGGTAGAGGGGTTGGGCTTTGGTTGGGGGAAACTCACTTGTCTGGGCTGCCCAGATTCCTCAGCTCTAGCAGGGAGAAAGACTAAACCTACTGGCCTACAAAGACTATGGCCACCCTTCTCCCTAGGTGCTTAGGCCCAGGGAGATCAGAATTCTGTCTCTAAGCCCCTGGCTGGAGTTGCTGGATTTCCTGCAGGAGGCCTCCCCCAGTGAGGAGGAATGGATCAGGGTCCAGCCTAAAAAGACAGTCTGGTCACTGTCTGCCACAGCCCTGGGCTGTGAGAAATACCTCCACGGACCAAGAGGGCTGGAAATTCTTTTCTTTAAGAATGTTGAATATTGGCCCCCACTCTCTTGTGGCTTTTATGTAGGATTTCCATTGAGAATTCCTCTGTTACTCTGATGGGTTTCCCATTGTAGGTAACCTGGCCTTTCTCTCTGGCTTCCCATAACATCTTTTCTTTTACTTTGACCTTGGAGAATCTGATGATTATATGTCGTGGGGTTGATCTTCTCATGCAGTATCTTACTGGCATTCTCTGCGTTTTTTGAATTTGAATGTTGCCCTGTCTTTCTAGGTTGGGGAATTTCTCCTAGATAATATCCTGAAGTATGTTTTCCAACTTGGTTCCATTCTCCAGTTTGTTTCAGGTACCCTAGTCAGTAGTTGGTTTGGTTTCTTTACATATTCCATATTTCTCAGATATTTTGTTAATTCCTTTTCATTGTTTTTTCTCTATTTTTTCTTTTGCTCTGTCACCCAGGCTCTAGTACAGTGGTGTGATCTCAGCTCACTGCAACATCCACCTCTCAGGTTCAAGCAATATTTCTGCCTCAGTCTCCTGAGTAGCTGGGACTACAGGCGCCTGCCACCACTCATGGCTAACTTTTGTATTTTTAGTAGAGATGGGGTTTCACCATATTTGCCAGGCTGGTCTCAAATACCTAACCTCAGGCAATCCATCCGCCTTGGCCTCCCAAAGTGCTGGGATTACAGGTGTAAGCCACTGTGCCCGGCCTCTTTTTTCTCTATTCTTGTCTGCCTTATTTCAGAAAAATAATATTCCAGCTCTGAGATTCTTCTCCCTTCTTGGTCTATTCTGCTATTGACACTTGCAGTTGCAATGTGAAGTTCTTGTGTTTCTCACCTCCATCAGGTCCGTTATGTTCCTCTCAAAACAGGCTATTCTGTCTATCAGCTCCTATATTGTTTTATCATGACTCTCAGCTTTTTTGCATTGGGTTACAACATGCTTCTTTAGCTTAGTGAAATTCATTATTGCCCACCATCTGAAGCCGACTTCTTTTTTCTGGCAGTTCAGCCATCTCAGTCTCAGCCCAATTCTGTGCCCTTGCTGAAGAGGTGGTGTCATTTCGAGAAGAGGAACTCTCGCTTTTTGACTTTTCAGTGTTTTGGCATTGATTCTTTCTCATCTTTGTGGGCTTATCAACTCGTAATCTTTGCGGTTATTGACCTTTGAATGGGTTTTATTTTTTTTTGTGGGGCCTTTTATGTTGATGTTGTTTTCTGTTTGTTTTTCTTTTAACAGTCAGGCAACTCTACCGTAGGGCTACTGTTTCTTTCTAAGGGTCTCCTCCAGACCCCTGTTGCCTCAGCTTCTCCTGTACCCTGGAAGTATCACCAGTGAAGGCTGGGAAATGGCATAGATGGCAGCCAGCTTCTTCCTCTAGACCCTCCATCCGAGTGGCACTGGTCTCTTGCCAGCCCGAATGCACCTGTAGGAGGTGGCTGGGGATATCTGCTAGGAGGTTTCACTAGTCAGCAAGAATGGGATGAGGGACCAGCCTGAAGCAGGAGTCTGGCTGCTTCTTTGTAGAGCAAGTGTGCTACACTAGGGGAGACCCTTCTTTGTCTGTCCAAGGGAGAGATCAGAACTCTATCTGTAGAATTGAGGTCCCTCCCAGAGAGGAGGAATAGGTTAAGGCCCTGCTGAAAGAGGCAATCTGACCACCATCTGGCAAGGCAGCTTCACTCTGTTGTCAGGCAGCCCTTTCTTGTCTGGACCATCTGTATTCTCCACAGCCAGTAGGCTGAAATGGCTGACTCTACTAAACCTCAGAGATGGTGGCTGCCCCACCCTGTAGGAACTTGGTCCCATCTCACTCAGGTGGATTTCAGCCCACTGCCATTGGCTGGCTGGGATTCCAAGCCAGTAGGTCTTAACTTGTGAGGTGCTGTGGAAGTGGGCCCCACAGAATAATACTGCTTGGCTCCCTCAGTTCAACCCCCTTTGTAGAGATATGTATAGATGGATTTTCTGCCTTGCTGGAGATCCTGGGGCTGAAGTATATAAAACTCCTGGGTCTCTGTGTGTGCCTGAGTGGCTACTCTGCTGAGACTCCACACAGCTCTGTGTATCGGATCCCAGGCACTGGTGGGATGGGATCATAAGGAAATCTCATGATCCAGGGTTTCCAAAGACCTGTGGGAGAAACGTAATTTCTCCAGTTTTTTTAATGATTATCATTCTAACTGGCGTGAGGTGGTATCTCAATGTAGTTTTGATTTGCATTTCTCTAATAACCAGTGATGATGAGCATTTTTTCATATGTTTGTTGGCCTCATGTATGTCTTCTTTTGTAAAGTGTCTGTTCATGTCCTTCATCCACTTTTGAATGGGCTTGTTTTTCTGTTATAAAACTGTTTTAAATCTTTGTAGATTCTGGATATTAGCCCTTTCTCAGATGGGCAGTTTGCCAAATTTTTTCCGATTCTGTTGGTTGCCAGTTCACTCTAATGATTGTTTCTTTTGCTGTGCAGAAGCTCTGGAGTTTAATTAGGTGCCGTCTGTTTATTTTGACTTTTGTTGTCAATGCTTTTGGTGTTTTAGTCATGACATCCTTGTCTATGCCCATGTCCTGAATGGTTTTGCCTAGGTTTTCTTCTAGGTTTTTTATGGTGTTAGGTCTTATGTTTCAGTCTTTAATCCATCTGGAGTTAATTTTAGTGTAAAGTGTCAGGAAGGGGTCCGGTTTCTGCTTTCTGCTCACGGCTAGCCAGTTTTCCCAACACCATTTATTTAACAGGGAATCCTTTCCCCATTGCTTGTTTTTGTCAGGTTTGTCAAAGATCAGGTGGTTGGAGGTGTGTGGCATTACCTCCAAGGCTTCTGTTCTGTTATACTGTTCTATATGTCTCTTTTGATACCAGTACCATGCTGTTTTTATTACTGTAGCCTTGTAGTATAGTTTGAAGTCAAGTAGTGTGATGCGTCCAGCTTTGTTCTTTTTGCTTAGAATTGACTTGGCTATGCAGCTCTTTTTGGTTCCATACGAATTCAAGGTGGTTTTTTCCAGTTCTTTAAAGAAGGTAATTGGTAGCTTGATGGGGATAGCATTCAATCTGTAAATTACTTTGGGCAGTATGGCCATTTTCACAATATTGATTCTTCCTAACCATGAACATGGAATGTTTCTCTGTTTGTGTCCTCTCTTGTTTCGTTGAGCAGTGGTTTGTAGTTCTCCTGGAAGAGGTGCTTTATGTTCCTTGTTAGTTGTATTCCTAGGTATTTTATTCTCTTTGTAGCAATTGTGAATGGCAGTTCATTCTTGATTTGGCTCTCTTTAAGTCTGTTATTGGTGTATAGGAATGCTTGTGGTTTTTGCACATTGATTTTGTATCCTGAGACTTTGCTGAAGTTGCTTATCAGTTTAAGGAGATTTTGGACTGTGATGACGGGGTCTTCTAGATATACAATCATGTCATCTGCAAATAGAGACAATTTGACTTCCTCCTTTCCTATGTGAATACCCTTTGTTTCTTTTTCTTGCCTGATTGTTCTGGCTACAACTTCCAATACTATGTTGAATAGGAGTGGTGAGAGAGGACATCCTTGTCTAGTGCCAGATTTCAAAGGGAATGCTTCTAGTTTTTGCCCATTCAGTATGATATTGGCTGTGGGTTTGTCATAAATAGCTTTTATTGTTTTGAGATATGTTAAAAACTCTCAATAAACTAGGTATTGAAGGAACATAAAGGGCTGCTGAATTTTGCCAAAGGCCGCCACTGCATCAATTGAGATAATCACGTGGTTTTTGTCTTTGGTTCTGTTTACGTGTTGAATTATGTTTATAGACTTGCGTATGTTGAACCAGCCTTGCATCCCTGGGATGAATCCTACTTGATCATAGTGGATAAGCTTTTTGATATGCTGGTGCAATCGGTTTGCAAGTATTTTATTGAAGATTTTTGCATCTATGTTCATCATGTGTATTGGCCTGAAGTTTTCTTTTCTTGTTGAGTCTCTGTCGGGTTTTGGTATCAGGATGATGTTGGTCTCATAAAATGATTTGGAAAGGATTCCCTCTTTTTGGATTGTTTGTAATAGTTTCAGAAAGAATGGTACCAGCTCCTCTTTGTATGTCTGGTAGAATTCGGCTGTGAACCCATCTGGACCTGGGCTTTTTTTGGTGGGTAGGCTCTTAATTGCTGCCTCAACTTCAGCCCTTGTTATTGGTCTATTCAGGGTTTTGACTTCTTCCTGGTTTTGTCTTGGGAGGATGCAAGTGTCCAGGTATTTATCCATTTCTTCCAGATTTACTGGTTTATGTGCATATAGTTGTTTGTAGTAATATCTGATGGTGGTATTTCTGTGGAATCTGTGGTGATATCCTCTTTATCATTTTTTATTGAATCTGTTTGATTATTCTTTTATTAATCTGGCCAGTGATCTATGATTATTCTTTTATTAATCTGGCCAGTGATCTATTTTGTTTATCTTTTCAAAAAACCAGCTCCTGGATTTATTTTTAAAGCAAGTTCTTAATGACTTACAAAGAGACTTAGACTCCCACAGAGTAATAGTGGGAGACTTTAGCACTCCACTGTCAATATTAGACAGATCAACGAGACAGAAAATTAACAAGGATATCTAGGACTTGAACACAGACTTGGACCAAGCAAACCTAATAGACATTTATAGAACTCTCCACCCCAAATCCACAGAATATACATTCTTCTCAGAACCACATCACACCTACTCTAAAATTGACCACATAATTGGAAGGAAATCACTCCTCAGCAAATGCAAAAGAACAGAAATCATAACAAATAGTCTCTCAGACCACAGGGCAATCAATTTAGAACTCAGAATTCAGATGCTAACTCAGAACCACACAGCTTTGTGGAAACTGAACAACTGGCTCTTGAATGTTGACTGGATAAACAATGAAATGAAGGCAGAAATAAAGAAGTTTTTCGAAACCAACAAGAACAAAGTCACAAGATACCAGAATCTCTGGGACATATTTAAAGCAGTGTTGAGAGGAAATTATATAGCAATAAATGCCCACATGAGAAGCAAGGAAAGATCTAAAATTGACACCCTATTGTCAAAATTGAAAGAGCTAGAGGAGCAAGATTAAAAAAAAAAAAAAAGCTCAAAACCTAGCAGAAGACAAGAAATAACTAAGATCAGAGCAGAACTGAAGTAGAGACACAAAAAACCCTTCAAAAAATTAAAAGTTTTCATGTTCAAAATGATGTGCAAAAATGTTCAAAACTGGATAAAAATGTAATCTGTAAAGATAAAATGTAAGAAGCTGAATGAATTCCAAGTAGGATGAATACAGATATGAATTTAGACACCACATACTATCCATAAAAATTGTCACAAAATGGAATTAATACCTACAGAGCTAAAATCTAAAATTTTCCATAGAACACATAACATAAAAACTTTTGACCATGAGTTAGGCAAAAAGTTCTTAGATAAGACACCAAAAGAATAATGCACTATAAAATTTGATAACATGGACTACATCAAAACTAGTAACATTTGTGATTCAAAACAGTTCCTATCACATCAATAAAGTGAGAGGAAAAGTCAAAGTGTTAGAAGGTTTGAAAATATTTTCTCTATCTGAAAAAAACATGTATTTGGAATATTTAAAGAGCTGCTACTATGCAGAAGACAACGATCTAAATTTTAAATAAGCAGAAGATTTTAATATATATTCTCCCAAAGAAGATATAAGAATGGCCAGTAAGCAGACGAAAAAAATGTCTGATGTCATGTTATTAGAGAATTGCAAATTACAACCAAAATGAGATAACACTTCACAACAGCAAGAATGCTTACAATCAAAAGATAAGCAATAACAAGTATTGACGAGTTCCAAGAAATTGGAAATCTCACAATGCTGGCTGGAAGGTGAAATGGTACAGCCACTTGGAGAAAAGTTTAGCAGTTTCTTTAAAAGCTAAACATAAATTTACCATATGACCCAGCAATTGTATTACTAAGTATACCTAAGAAAAATTAAAACATTTATTAACACAAAATCTTGTATAGGAATGATCATAGCAGAATTATTCATAATCAGCCCAAACTGTTACTAATCCAAATATTCATCACCTGGTAAATGGATAAATGTAATGTTTCATATAAGGGGATACTCTGCAGCAATTAGAAGGAATAAACAGATGATACATGTTACCATATAAAAGAATGGTATAAATGATACGTTAAGTGAAACAAGCTCAGTCACAAAAGGCTACATATTGTATAATTTCCTTTATCTGATGTATCCTGAAAAGGCGAATATATAGAAACAAGAAATAAATTGCTTATTGTCTGGGATTGGGAGTGAGGACTAACTACAAACAGGCACAAGAATCATTTTAGTGTGATAAAAATGTTCTAAAATTGAACTGCAATGTTAAACAAGTCCATAATTTGCTAAAAATCATTGAATTGTGCACTTAAAAATGGGTGAAATTTACAGTATATAAACTTGCATAAAGCTGTTAAAAAAACCAAGTGAAATTTTCCTAATCTGATTTTACACTATTTTTTGGAAATCCCATGGTTTATTCAAATATCCATTCATTATTTCTCAGCAATGTAAATTAACAGCATAAAATCACCTATCATCACACCAAACTGCTCAACTTCTCTATAATTCTTTTCTACAAAATGTGACAATTTACCCTTGGGAAAAACAATGTACACAGAAGACTTGGTTTCCATTAGAAGCAATTATGGACTACATCCAGTCTTACTACCAAGTCCTGCTAATTGATTTCCTAATAGTCAAAACTATTTATAATTTTTTGTCTTAGGGAAAGGTGGTGATTCAAAACTGGTATTGACCTTTCTGTGTGTCTCAATATCCTGAAGCTGCTGCTGAGTGAACATTGAACCTTAGCAGGTATGTAGGAAACCTGGTCTTTAACTCTCCAGCAATTGGGCACAGTGCTTTATTTTTTGTGCTCCCGGATCACTTTTCCTCTTTTATGCCATTTCCTTTTGTTAATGTAGTTTATCTGAATGACTGCCACATTGTTTTATATCTTTCTGGTCTCATTTTCATAATTGCAGTGGTATCATGAGATAAATTTCTCTTCAAAGAGCCTTTATCTTTATTAAATTGATATGTAAATAGTCCTCATTTTCTGCTGGGCGCAGTGCTCACACCTATAATCCCAGTACTTTGAGAGGCCAAGGTGGGAGGATCACTTGAGTCCAGGAGTTTGAGATCAGCCTAGGCAACATAGACCCCATCTCTGCATGCATATATATATATGTGTGTGTGTGTGTGTGTGTGTGTGTGTGTGTGTGTGTGTATGTGTATGTATGGCAGGTATGTTGGCGTGTACCTGTAGTCCCAGCTACTCCAAAGGCTGATGCAAGAGGATTACTTGAGCCCAGAAGATAGATGATACAGTGAGCTGTGTTGGTACCACTGTGCTCCAGACTGGGCAAAAAACTGAGACCCTATCCCTAAAAGAAAAGAAAGTCATCATTTTCCTATCCCTTTTCTTTCTAATACTAGAATCATGAAAATAAAACGTTATGAGATAGCATATTTGAGATATGTCTAAGTCTTGGCTATTTCAACGGAACACAATCCAGCAGGCCAAGCTATCTCTATATTTGGATAGAATTGAATGACCATGTCTTAAAAAATCATAATTATTTAAAAAATTACTTGAATACCTATGTCCCAGGATGCTCAGATATTTTCCACATATTAAGTCATTTACTATCGCTATGAGGTAAGTACTATTATTATTCCTATTTTGCAGGTGAGGAAATTGAGGGACAGAGAAGTGAAGCAACTCACCCAAGGACACATAGCTCTAAATCCAGGAGATGGAGATTCAAACCCAGGTAGTCTGGACCCAGAATCTGTGATGTTAGCCAGCAGATTATACTACTGTTTATGAAATTACTCATATCATTTTTCCTGTTTCCTCCACTAATTGTAAAATTTCTTAATAAATTAAGAAATCAGGAGAATCCATGGACACATGTAGGGGAACAACACACACTGGGGCCTGTCAGAGGGCAGTGGGTGGGAGGAGGGAGATAATCAGGAAGAGCAGCTAGTGGATGTTGGGCTTAATACATGAGTGACAGGATGATCTGTGCTGCAAACCACCATGGCACATGTTTACCTATGTAACAAACCTGCACATCCTGCACATGTACCCCTGAACTTAAAATAAAAATTGGCAATTAAAAAATTAATCTATAAATATTTGTAAAAATATAGAAAATGAACTAATATTCAGAAAAAATATAAAAATTCTACAAACTAAACACACTGTTGTATTACCTCTAAATATTTCCACATACATATTTACATTTATAGTGTTTTATAATTTTTTGAAATTGAATTAAATATTGTATATATTTTTCATGTTAATTTATCTTAACTTTTGCTTGTTTAATCATGG
Source organism: Alouatta palliata (assembly GCA_004027835.1). Taxonomy (NCBI): domain Eukaryota; kingdom Metazoa; phylum Chordata; class Mammalia; order Primates; family Atelidae; genus Alouatta; species Alouatta palliata. The sequence goes on from PVKV010020848.1 coordinate 14,065, forward strand.
CCATCAAAAAATTTTGGGTCATAAATTCAAGTACATTTAAAAATTATCTTCCTTATTAATGTAACAAATAGCTTTTAGTGGCTTTAATTATGAAATCTATGGTGTTCTTTTGAATTACTGAGTCTTTCCAAATGTCTGGTGATATTTTTCTATTCTGCAATATTTTTATAAAATGCTTTGTGTTAGTACTCAACTGTAATTTGAGAAACGCACCAGATATTTTGTAACGCCTCTCAACACGTAGTTTGAGGCAAAAATATTTTTTAAAAACCATTTTTCTAGTTTTATTTCACTAGATTTAAGATTTAGTTGAAAATGTGAAACACCAATATCACTCTGAGCTGACAGTCGTACAGCAGGAGAGTCACTGACTTCCAGATTGCTTTTTGTTTTCTTACCACTGTGCAAGTATTAGTAAGGTCAATCCCCAAAGTCATTTGGCAGAGATCCCCATCAGGGGCTTCTAGGACCCTTATTTTGCTTAACATATGTTTTTGAACTTTCTACTATTAATGTTACTGAAGACTAGTGCATACATTACGTTAGAAATTGTGTAAGTACTGGAGTACACAAAGTTCACTAGAAGCTTCTTTTCTTAAAGAGATCATAGTAGAAAATGAAGCAGTAGTAATATAGTAATTATTAAAATATGCACAATAGAACAATAGTTCATAGAAACTATTTGCTTTGCTGCGGTCTTCCATGAATACTATAGGAGGAGGTGGTATTTGATTCATGTCTTGAAGGATACAAGGAAAGGCAAGTAACACTTGTACCAATAATTTTGCCTATGCTACCTCAAATACAGTATCAAGAGAAGTAAGTTTTACTTCTCTCATTTTTTAGACAAAGAAACATTATCAGCATGATTTAGTAGCTTGCCCAAGTTTATATAGCTCTGAAGTAGCTGCAGAGTGGGATGGCAACTAAAATCTAATGACCAGGAATAACACAAGAGCATATGCAGAGGCAGAAGACACGAAAAAATGTAACTATAGTGTCCAGTTCATAAACAGTATTGTGTGATATACATTGAATTTCAAATATTTTTTTTGCTAAAACTGAAAGTTAAAATGAGAGTAATATCATATTTTATCTTTAGATAGATCTGAAATCAGTGCAGAATAAACTGAAATTAGGTAAGATTGGAGACAGAGATCATTTATGGTTTTTCAGTTGTCAACATGAGAATGTACATAAAAATGAAGTAAAAGTTCACAGTGGAAATGAAAAGGAAACAAATCTGAGAAATATTCAGGAGATGCAATTGTCCATTTGGGATACAGTGTGAAAGAGAAGACAAAAGTGCTACATAGATTCCTGAATTGGGCATCTGGGATAAAAGTCATGTTTCCTAAGGAATTTAAATAGATGATAAAATAATAAGAGCAGCCTTGGACATTTTAACTTTGAACTACTTGTAGTTATCCATTTATGTGCTCTAGTAGAGTTTTGGATATAGTAAGCTGAAGTCCAAGATTATAGATAGTTAAAACAATGAAACATATTTCGATGAAAAAAGAAAGATATAAAATAGATTCCTGAGTTACATCAACAATCAGAGGGTAAGTAGGAAAAAAGAACACATTTATTAGTGAAAGACACAAAAAAGTCTGAAATGTAGCAGAAAAGTTAAGAATGCTGTTACGCAAATATCAAGAAGACAGCTGCAACCACCAATGCCTTATTTACAGTCTCTTAGACAAACTGGGTTTGTTTTTCTCAAATTACAAATTTCAGAAGATAGAACTTTGCTAGCATCTGTTGAAGACCTTTGAGACCCAGGGTTCCTTTTCTATCTTTTCACATTATCATTTTAATATATAGGCTTTAAAAGCTCATGATTGTTGCACCTTTAGGCATCACATTAATACTTAACACAGGAATAAAGGAACCAGAAAAAGAACCTTCTCCAAATGGTGTTTAGTATGTTAATCTGGGAAAGAAAATCTTTTACAGAAGACATTGTTCTACAATTCATTACTCATATCTATGTGACATACCCTTCTTAAACCAATCATGGCCAAGTGAAATTAGATGATTATGTGACATCCTGGGGCTAGAATAGGGGCCAATCATCCCTCCAAATTTAGAGATCTCTACTAAATACCTAAACAGTTAGGTATTCCCTTAGTAGGAAATGGAGATGGAAGAGGTTTTTGGCTAGGCAACATATTTAGCAATCAACAGCAAAAGAAATTTCAAAACAAAGACAGGATCAATAGCATCAAACTTGGAGAATAAATAAAACATTGACTAAAAAGTGATTATTGCATGTGTATTTTCATATGTAGAAAGTTGTGTGCTATATCCCTGATAACTTCTCTAAAATTATTTTCTATAGTGGAAGCTATATTATTTTGGCTTGGTTGATAAATGGAATGTATAAGTTCAACTTACCTGTCAAGAGTTTAAGGGAAAAAGGAAAAATCAGAAGGAAACATCATCCTTCATTATTGATCGATCTGATTTTTGAAAGGACAGATTCTTCAATGTGCAACAGATCAAGGGAAGTGAAAAGTTGAAGATGGAGAAAGGTTAATTGATGCATTAACATCTTTGGAGAGATCTAGAGTATACTTGGAGATGGTGGCCTTGAAGAGCATGGTGCCATGGTTAGAAGCCTGCATTCTGAAGTCCAGTAGCTCTGGATACAAGTCCTAGCTCTGTCACTTCATTTTTCTGAGACTTAGTTCCTTCATATGTAAAATAGGCATAATAAAATTGCACCTACCTATGCAGTCATTCAGATGAGCTGACTCAATGCTCTGAATGTAGGAGGCACTCTATAAATGTTATCTGTGACTATTATCATTGTTCAATCACCAATTGGTATCTTTGATTATTTACTTTTTTTTTTTTGAGACAGTCTTGCTCTGTCACCCAAGCTGGAGTGCAGTGGCGCAATCTCAGCTCACTGCAACCTCCACCTCCACCTCCCGGGTACAAGAAATTCTCCTGCCTCAACCTCCTGAAAGCTGGCACTACAGGTATATGCCACCATGCCTAGCTAGTTTTTGTATTTTTAGTAGAGACAGGGTTTCAGCATGTTGGCCAGGCTGGTCTTGAACTCCTGACTTTGTGATCCACCTGTCTTGGCCTTCCAAACTGCTGGGATTACAGATGTGAGCCACCATTCCTGGCCTATATTTACTTTTCTTTAGTATCAGGTATTCAATAATTTATTTTTCAGTGAATATAAATCTATTAATTAAAAATGGACCAGAGATGATGCATCATAAATCAATTATAATTTTTAAATCCTGTACACCTGAGTTCCACTTAAATTTTAAGAGCCCAAGATGGGGAGTAATGGGATATGTTCTAGTATTTTTGATTTGGGTGACCTATTAGCCTAGCGAAGTGAGAGATGTTAATGGGCTTAGACAGGTATAGGTAAAATAATATAAAACTAGTGCAAAAGTACTAATATCTGTATGACATAAAAGACAGCATTTGTGTTGTGGAAGAATACCTAGAGAAGTGGTAAGAGAAATGATACAGAAATATTTTAGAGAAAGAAGAAAGTTTAATTTGGGGATGAAAATTAAGTGGCTCTTTTGGCTCTATACATAAAAATTTATAGTCACATATTTTTTCCTCAAGAAGTCCTTTACATAATAAATTTGTTGTTAATCTTATGTTTCTAAAATTTTAAATTTTTGTTAATCTTTTCAATATTCTTCATTTTTCTACTTCCAATTATACCTAACTTAATTAACAGGGCAAACAGAGAATCTATTTGTTCTAATGATACTTGTTCTTTTCCATTTTTATCCTCAGGTCACTTGAAAATCATCTCTTCTGTCTCAGTCAATGGGTGGACTAAATGATTCTGTGATCACTGAGCTTGTATTACTGGCTCTTTCTTGTTCTACAGAGAAAAAACTTTTTCTCATCTTGATATGTTTTTTACTCTATTTAGGGGTCATCCTGGGAAATCTCTTCATTTTAGTTTTGCTGATTTTTGATTCTCGCTTACAGTCCCCTATGTACTTCCTGCTGGCTAACTTGTCCCTCATTGATGTGGGCCTTTCCTCCACCACAATCCCCAAAATAATCTCAGACCTTTTAAATGCATACAATATCATTTCTTTTCAAAGTTGTATGACACAGATATGCTTCATCCACATCATGGGAGGAGCAGAAATGGTGTTACTCATGGCCATGGCTTTTGATAGATGTGCAGCAATCTGTAAGCCTCTTCATTACTTGAAAATCATGAACCCTAAAATATGTGTTTCATTTGTAATCACTGGCTGGGTAACCGGGGTGGTCCATGCTATATCTCAATTTGCTTTTGTTATAAACTTGCCTTTTTGTGGCCCCAATAAAGTAGACAGTTTTTATTGTGACTTTCCTAAGATTGTAAGACTTGCATGCACAGATAGAGCCAAGTATGAGTTTATTGTTACTGCCAACAGTGGCTTCATGAGCATGGGTACATTCATCTTGCTAATCCTTTCCTATGTTTTTATTTTGATCACCATCTGGAAACGTTCTTCAGGAGACTTACCTAAGGCATTTGTCACATTGTCAGCTCACATCACTGTGGTTTTTTTGTTTTTCACTCCATGCATGGTTCTTTATGCCTCACCCTCTCCTCCACCATCACTTGATAAAAATCTGTTCCTTGTTGACTTTGCTATCACCCCTGCCTTAAATCCTGTCATCTATACATTAAGGAACAAAGACATAAGGGTAGCAATAAAAAGACTGCTCACAAAGAGGTCTTATTTTAAATGTTGTTGACCACATCTCTTTTTGGAGCTTTAAAATTATACATCCAACTGCATGCTGGCGTATCTTCACTTAAACATCTCAAATTTAACATATTCAGAACAAACTCACCATCTGCCATCTGAAGCCTGCTAGTGCTTCATCTGTAGGCCGTGAGGCCATTACCATTACCATCATGTACATCCATCAAGCTAAGAACTGATATTCTTACAGAGCACAGTATGGTCTACCAAAGAACAATTTAATCTTAAAATTTTGCTTATTTTGCAAATAAAGGTATGTAATAACAATGTTTCTGCTATTTGTAGTCTAAATAGCTTATAAACTGGTGGTAGTGAATGTCAGTAATCATCACATTGGATTGTTATATATGTCAATCTAGTAGCTTTATTAATTAAAAGAAGGCCCAGAGACAAAATCTCAGTGCAAGTAGTTCATGTGGAAGAGAATTCCAGAAGACACTGGTTCAGAAATATGAACATGTGCAAGGAAAGTGGAGGATGCCAGTAAAGGATGCATTAATTTGTATTTGCTACAGTGGACATCCAGGGCACGTTCTTGCTGTGGCCATTTAAGAGACTGCATAAATTCTATGAGTTGTAGTCTCACTTAACAAAAAAGCTGTGCCTTTCTTTACTGGTCTAGAGCTTCTCTAGGGCATTTTCTCTGTAGCAATTCCAGGTTTCTCCAGCTCATGAGTTTCTCTCTCTTGATATCCAAAAAGTCCTCAGGCAGAGACTCTCAGGAGCTTATAGTATAGAATAACCAAACTTCTTGGAAATACTAAGTGGAGAGGGGTATGTGCAAGGCATCAGCAGCACTAGAAACAATCCACATCTTTCCATGCTAACAGAAGTTTATGCTCTATGTGAATTTACTCCATCATTAATTCTTCCAACACAAGAATGTTAAAGAAACAAGAGTTGGCCAGGCACGGTGGCTCACGCCTGTAATCCCAGCTGCTCAGGAGGCTGAGGCATGAGAATTGCTCGAACCCAGGAGGCGGAGGTTGCAGTAAGCTGAGATTGCACCACTGCACTCCAGTCTGGCGCCTGGCAATGGAACGAGACTCTGCCTCAAAAAAAAAAAAAAAAAAAAAAGAGTTAATGAGTCCTGTCATTACACTTGTTCCCAGACGACATTCATCATCTTCCTCTTCTACAACCTGTTCTATATTCCCCTTATGTTTATCCAGTGCTTCTGTTAGTCTAGGTCACTTGCAAAACTCATGATTACCATGGTCTGTCAGGCTGTAATTGCTGCAATTGTCAATTTACAAGTGTCATAATCTATCACTGAAAAAGTATAGCAATAATTCTATTTCTTCATGATAATGAAGGTCAATTACAACTGCCAGTATAGTAACTCATTTCTTTGTCTGCTGACTATATACACAAGGAAGCCAAAATGACTAGGGAGCTACTAAAACTGTATGCTTATTGGAATGCTTACTATGTACCCAGAAGATACATTATCTTCACTCCAGCAGAGCTTAATGTTGTAAGTCCAGGAAGCTCAAATTCCCCAAGGGAGTTTTGGCGAGAGGAGCCACTCTCACCATCTACCCTTTGTTTACAACCTGTGCATTCTGTGACCCAATATCTTACAATGTCCATTGGTTCAAAGTATAACATGCTAAAGCACAGAGCCCTAACTCTGCAAAGTATCATCCCCAGATTGGCACTTATTTGCACCTTTATGTCCACGATTAAAAGAAGTATCTTTTAATGTTCTGCCAGATTGATAGTTTCAGTTTGATACAGTATATTACAGCACCAGTGAAACATTTGGTTGTATGCATATTGGTGTACTTTCCCTGCTACCAACTGTATTCTTTTGTCCTAAGGTGCTTTATGAAAACATTAGGCATTCTATGCATATTTGGCTAGTTCAATGGCAAGGCACTGATGACAGGAGAGTCAAAGCCACAGGTAGAATACACATTTATAAGAAAAAATTTCTGTTCTTCCACTGCGGAGAGGGTAAAAAATTTGCCATCATGTTGCCAACTGAACGCCTCAATAGATGAAATCATGTCAAGGGTTGAGCATCTATGTATGTTTCTGAAAGGTCAAATATTCAACAGAGGCTGTAGCTGGAACTGCCTTAATAAGTGATCATGCTGAATTATCCACGCAAAAACTTCATACTTGGCATTTGCACTACTTTATTCAGGAGCCAATTGTGTAAGCACTGTAGTGGCTGAGTCAGGTTCTCAACTCTGCTAGTTAATACTTACTGTAAAGTTGACCACATAATTGGAAGTAAATCACTCCTCAACAAATGCAAAAGAATGGGAATAACAACAACCAGTCTCTCAGACCACAGTGAAACCAAATTAGAATTCAGGACTAAGAAACTCATGTAAAATGGCACAACTACATGGAAACTGAACAACCTGCTCCTGAATAACTACTGGATAAATAATAAAATGAAGGCAGAAATAAAGATGTTCTTTGAAACCAATGAGAATAAAGACACAATGTACCAGAATTTCTGGGGCACACTTAAAGCAGTATCTAGAGGGAAATTTATAGCACTAAATGTTTACATGAGAAGTGAGGAAAGTTCTAAAATTGCCACCCTGTTGTCAAAAACACTAGAGGGGCAAGATCAAATAAATTCAAAAGCTAGCAGAAGACGAGAAATAACTAAGATCAGAGCAGAACTGAAGGAGACAGAGATTAAAAAAATATATATTTTTGAAATATTCAAAAATTCAATAACTCAAGGATCTGGTTTTTTGAAAAGATCAATAAAATAGACCTCTAGCCAGACTAATAAAAAAGAAAAGAGATAATTGAATAGACGCAATACACAATGATAAAGGGGACATCACCACTTCCACAGAAATACAAACTACCATTAGAGATTACTAAAAACAACTCTATGAACATAAACCAGTAAATCCAGAAAAAAAATGAATAAATTCCTGGACACACACCCTCCCAAGACTAAACCAGGAAGAAGTTTATTGTTACTGCCAACAGTAGCTTCATGAGCATGAACTCATGCTCATGATGATGCTCATGAAGCCACTGTTGGCAGTAACAATAAACTCATACTTGGCTCTATCTGTGCATGCAAGTCTTACAATCTTAGGAAAGTCACAATAAAAGCAAAAACTGGAAGCATTCCCTTTGAAAACTGGCACAAGACAAGGATGTCTTCTCTCAACACTCCTATTCAACATAGTATTGGAAGTTCTGGCTAGGGCCATCAGGCAAGAGAAAGAAAGAAAGGGAAATAGAATAGAAAGAGAGGACATCAAATTGTCTCTGTTTGCAGATGATATGATGGTATATTTAGAAAATCCCATTGTCTCAGCCCAAAATCTCCTTCAGGTGATAAGCAACTTCCGCAAAGTCTCAGGAAACAAAAATTGCAAGCATTCCTATACACCAATAATAGACAAACAGCCAAATCATGAGTGAACTCCCACTCATAATTACTACAAAGAGAATAAAATATCTAGGTATATAACTAACAAGAGATGTGAAAGACCTCTTCAAGGATAACTACAAACCACTGCTCAAGGAAATCAGGACACAAACATGAAAAGAACATTTCATGCTCGTGGCTAGGAAGAATCAATATTGTGAAAATGGTCATATTGCCCAAAGTAATTTATACATTCAATGCTATCCCCATGAAGCTACCAATGACTTTCTTCACAGAACTGGAAAAAACCATCTTAAACTTCATATAGAACCAAAAAAGTGCCTGTATACCCAAGACAATCCTAAGCAATAAAAAGAAAAATACATAAAATGCTAGAGGCATCACACTACCTGACTTCAAACTATATTACAAGGCTACTGTACTCAAAACAACATGGTATTGGTACTAAAACAGAGATACCAATGGAACAGAACAGTGGCCTGAGAAGAAATGCCACACAACTACAGCCATCTGATTTTTGACAAACCTGACAAAAACAAGCAAAGGGAAAAGGATTTCCTATTTAATAAATGGTGTTGGGAAAACTGGCTAGCCATATACAGAAGACTGAAACTGGATCACTTCCTTACACCTTATACAAGTAGCTGAGAACACAGGGACAGGCCATTAGACCTGGCCCTGGTACTATGTCTTGAGTTCCTGATCCACAAATCTAACCTCTTACTTTTTTGGATGCCATATAAGATCGTCCACTCAACAAGTCACAACTAAACTAGGCTTCCTCTTCTCAAACCTACTCTTCCTTCAGTGTCCTCAGTCACAATAATTTGCACCAACTAGTTACCTAGTTGCACAACCCAAAATCTTGGAAAAGTAATGGATTTCTTTCCCCCCAGTACCCCAAAATCAATAAATCAAGTGTTATTCATTCTGCCTCCTAAAGAGCTCTTACACAGTTCCTTTATTTTCATTTGTAATGCCATTATTCTTTTCTAAGGCTTCCTGTGTCATTTTTGGAAGAGAATATAGTCACCTATGTGATCTTCCTACTTAAAATCCCATTATCTACACTTCAGTAAAAGAAAAAAAATTAACCTAAAAATATATTCTTTTGCTTAAGACACTTCACATGGTTCCCTGCCCTTAAATTAAAACACAAACTTCTTTTCAGGGTGTATTAAGCCATCCAAGACCTGGCTTCCTTTTTTTCAACCTCTGATAATAACATACTCTCTCCCTGCAATTTCAGAGCCAATTTGATTTTCTTTTATAGTGGAAACTCTGAGGGTTCTAGCTAATTACTTTGTATACAGTATTTGTGCTTCATGTTTTGCCTTTTAACATCTGTTCATTCTTCAGCTTTCATTTGCCTCATTTTGGGAAGCAAATGAACCTGAGTCCAGAAGAGTTCCTTCCATTGTACATTCTTCTAGCACTACCTAGTTCAACTCTGAAAATTTCTCATTCAGTGTATGTCTTCCTCATTAAAGTTTCACATGAGAAGGATTTTGTCATGTTCACTTCTATCACATCATAAATATAACAAAGAGTAAAAATTTTGCAATGTGACTAATGTATTGAATGATGTTTCAGCTTTCTTCTTACGCTCAATCACAGGTCATATGACTAAAACACTTCCTTCTGTTTTATTCTCCTTTTCTATTCTCAATTTTCTCTGCCTCCCTCACCTCAAGTCTCTGGGGTGAAATCGACTAATGAGTTCCTTTTGCACTTAGGCCAATTCCAATCTTGAGCCAATCTTATGTGAAGAAGCCTGTAAATTTCTGGTCTCTGTCCTCTCTTGTACTCCTAGGTCTCATGAACTCTTCATTAACAACTCCAGCTTCCCTGTTAGCCCAAAAGCCTTCTGCTGCCAAGAAAACTCATGCCTCAGGAGATGGTCTTCAAATCACAACATGTTCCGTATCTCGCTGGCCAATTCCCTACAACTTATTTCTGCTTAGGTTCTCCTGCATTCATTTTACTGCAGTGTTCTGCATGATACCCCAGTTTCCCACTCATAACAAAGGCACATCAGGCCAGGAGCACGTTAAAATAATAGAATGATTTGCGTACTGTGCACTGCTTTACAGAAGAAACCTCTGTGGGGACAATAGAATAGATTTTCCCCTCATGTCACTGTAGTTGTGTTTTCTCTAAGCACCTAAACTGTTTTACCTCATCTTATGTAGACAATGATTCATATAACTGTGTATCTTAATTTTAAAAAGTATTTCTGCCCTCTTATTCTGCAGTTTTTATCTTGCTTATATATTTTTAATGTTACTGTTATTCAAACATTAATTTGGGATCAACCAACATTTCTTATTCTGCTGTTGTTCTAGAGAAAATCATTTTCTTCATTTCTGAACAAGAGAAAATGAAATACAGCTCTAAACAGATGGCACTGTAAACCAAGGTAGAGCCTTTGCACTTTCAGGCCTCCATGATAACCTGGAGATTAGATTTTTCTGTGTCTGTACATCAATAACAAAGCCAGCTTTCTCCAGTGAGATCCACTAGGCTGGTCTCGATGGCTCAACACAGGTCCTTTTTTGAATGATCATCTCACCCTCATGGAAAAATATTCCTGTTACAGACAACTCAGAGCAATTCTTTTTTTTTTTTCTATTAGTATTTGTTTTTCCAATACTTATGAAAAAAATTGATCCAAAAAATATAAGTTTTAATTGTATCCAGTCAATTCAAGAAGCTTAAAGGCCAAAAGCATTCAAGAAAATTTTCACCCCAAATACCCTAACGTTTGGGAGCATATTTAGGCATCCAGAGGTAAACATTTGCTGTGGTTGATAGACAGGAGAAGGATCCATTTATTCATCTGTTATCAATTATAGGGACTATATTTAAAGATCAGTGATTTTAGGTTTATTTCTTCAAATTTCATTCGTGGTGCCATAAGTGAAGGTATGTCTGTCCTCCCTGAATATATTTTCACTCCATCATGTCAGTCATCCCAAACAATTCATACCCTAAGATTATCCAGGCTAAATGGGGATTCTTTTTTACCAGCCAATAGAGTACCTCAAATCCTTCCTTCCTTCCCTCCATTTCATCAGCAGGCAATTCTTTTGATACTTTTCTCTTGGGGAAATAGCATGACTCAGAGATCTAGTCTCCAAGAGAAATTAATAATGGGCTGGGTATTGTCTGTCTCAGCAGCATCAGTGGGTCACTCTCCTGTGCAGCCAATTCGTTTCCTTTCCATTATGAAGAATTTTATATATAGCTTTATCTTTGGGGTATGATTTACATAAATGAAGATTAAGCTATCTGAATGTCTCCTTCTCCCAAAATTGCACATCATATGACTGAAAAGACAGGTAAAAGAGAAGCTTTTAATTACAAAACCTTCCCTGTCATGGTTATTTCTATCTCTCTATCCTTCCAAACTCCCTTTCAATTTCTTCTCTTCTGTAAAATACTTATGCCTAATATCTTCTTTCTGAAATATTTTATCTTTTTCTTCCACACACTCCCCCATTTTCAAATTTCAATCATTAAATTGTATTATGTCTTATAAACGAAACCCATATCCACATCCCTTTGATATTTTCAATTTGTTCCCTTAGTGTGAAGTTTATTTTAAGATGCATAGGTTTCTTAGTTTCATGCTCTCCAATTTATTATAAACTTCATTTTCCACTGTGAAAAGTAGATGTCTGGTCTCAGCTATTCCCATTTTATTTGAAAACCAGCTTTAGTTTCAGACCAGAGAAAGGGAATCTGAAGTCTTTACCTCCCATATTCTGGTGTCATTCTGTCTCTTTTGGTATTACATTCCACCACATTTGAACACTCCAGCCAATGCCTAGGCTGAGACTATCTCACATTCAGAAAGATTCTGGCCTTATGCCAGGGGATAGTACAGAGGTGCTGATGGCTATGAATTCTGAAATTGAACGGTTCAAGGTTGTTTGAAGAAATAAGAAGGAATTGGGAAGAGCAAAGCCCAGTGAAAAAAGAAGAAATAATCTTTTATGAAGGGAAGGCTAATTTTATTTTAAACAAAAAAACTTAAGGAATAAGAGCGTTCTTCCAATAGGTTAGGTGATCCTGTCAAACATATATACTTCATGTTTTTTAAAAAACTGTTTCTACTAAGAAAGTGTAGAGCACTACTGAGAAAGGCCATTAAACTAGAATTTAGGAGATCTGACTTCTGATTCTGACTGTATTGTTAGTATTGTTATGTATTGTTATTGAATGTATTGTTAGTCACTTAACTTCACTGTGTTGTTTCTCGTTCTACCTGTAAAGTCTCAAAGTTCTTTCCTGCTTCTATATAAAACGATAATTCTAATCACCCTTTTTTTTTTTTTGCTTAATATATGTCTGCATTTCCTGTTTGAAAATATGTGTCCCCAACCCTAAATGATTGACAAATTTTGAATCTCCAATAGGAAAGATGACAAACTCTCTGGAAACTTGGCTTCTGAAGAACTCCTACGAGCTTCCCAGAGTCATAAGTGTTTCCTAAGAAGGCAGAGAAATCAAACACATGGTCTTTTCCTCCAAACAAGCTCCTTTGGGTCATCAGGAATTCTTCAACAATAATGTGTAATAATTCCAAATGTTTGTTACAGAATGGGTGGGACTTTCATCACTTATTTAAATACTCCCTTTTTTATACAACTGAGTTTTTATCAAGAAGTACAAGCTTATGGAGAAGTACCTTAAAATGCAATTTCTCTATTTGTGGAGGCTACCATTTATTTCTCATATGAACAATTTATTACCTATTTTTAGAAATTTCATTCATTAAATATTTCCTGAATTTTTTCTATGAGATAGGCACTGCTTTAGTCATGTAATACAGCACTGGACAAAGCAAAAAGTTTCAGTAGTAATAGGAATCTCCAAATCTGACAAAGTAATTCAGAGACATTAATTGCTTTTCATTGTTTTATAATTTATCTTATAAGATAAAATGCCATTTTCATGATGAGAGTCCTAGATTGCTTGGTTTATATACTGTATCTTAGTTTTAACAGGATAAAACACTTGATCCTAAGCAGTAAACATCATTCTTCAGCTTCCACTTTATTTCTTTATAAATAAAGATTTATTAATTGATGTTGAACTTAGTAAGTCACCAAACACCTGCTCAGCAGCATAAAGGATATTTCCATGAAACCTCCCAGGGATAATTATAGTTACTCTATAATGCTTCCCAGATTCAACTCCTCTCCCAAAATTCTTTGTTCTTAAGCATCTGTGATCTGGGTGATGTAAACATGGCTAAGAAGCCCAGGGATGGCAGTATGAATGAAGTGAAAATAGTAAAACATAGTTTAAAAATGTACGGATGCTCTCTTATAATAGGATTATGTCCTGATAAATCCATCATGATTCAAAAATAAAGTTAATATTCCTAATCTACCTTACATCATAGCTTAGCCTAGCCTACCATAAATGTGCTTAGAACACTTTCATTAGCTTATAGTAAAATCACATAATGCAAAGCTTATTTTATAATAAAGTACTGAAAAGCTCATGTAATATATTGATTACTGTACTCAAGTACAGTTTCTTCTGAATGCGTGTCACTTTCTCACCATCATAAAGTGAAACAGTTATAAGTCAAACTATCACAAGCCAGGGACAATCCATATGTATTTGATTCAGAAAACGCTGGAAATAGTATTTAGGAGACTATCTAGATGAGACAAGGTAAAAAGCCATGCAGAAATGAACTGAGGTTAAAAAAAAAATGTGCATATTGTGGAAATAGAAATCAACTCTATTTGTCTCCATCTGCTGTATTCTTCCCAAAATATCTCTTCATATCCTATTGTACTATATTGCCTCTATTTCTTTGACTATTTATTGTGTATCTCTTAATATTTCCCATTTCATCATTACTAACCTCGCTCACTCTAAACTTGATGAGAGCACTAGAGCATTAATTTTTCTTATAGTTATTTCATGATTACGAGAATTCATTAAGTATGGCCAGCCCTGATCAAAGTGAAGCAGGTGAGATGCTTTGTCAACTACCTGGATGGAATGTCTTAAGAAGTTTCCATTTCATGATAACGTTATACACAGTTCAAGAAATTCAATCAAGACCCTTCACTTACTTAACTATACCTCCTTGAGAATTCCATCTGTGAAAAAATTCAAGTTATTTATAAAAATGAGTAATTAGATAAGGGAAGTATTATAATTATTTCTTTTGTTGCTCTGAGTCAATGCTACTTTTCAAAAATTTTAATATTTCAACTTTCTATGCTATTTGATATTTTATTTAAAAAATATATATATAATATGCATAATGTAAGGTACTTCGAAATCTAGAGAGCTTTAGAGCTTTTTAAAGCTCTTTTAAAAATCAAAAGCAACTACTGTTATTTATAATGTTGTACTATGCAATTTATTTACCGTTGCGCTTAGTATTTTTAAGAAAATTTTTCCCCATGTTATTATAAATGCTTCTACTGATATTTATTTTAACAACTGTTACTACAGTCCATCATGTACATATATTATACTTAAACCTAATGTTTGGTATTTAAATTGTTTTAAGATTTCAGTAGATCTTGTAAAAAATATACTACTGAAAGTATGATGAAATTTTTATGCTGAAAATTTCTTCTGTAAAAATAGAATTCCAACAATATTATTGCACCAAAAGGCATGCACTTACAATTCTTGATACATGATTTCAAAATGTTTTAAGGTTTGAATCAGTCTATATTCTCTCCAGCAGTGTATAAAAATTCCAATTTCACTGAGCCTTAGCCAGTTTGGGTACTAACAATTATAAAACTTTTTTTTTCTAATTTAACAGAAAAATAATAGTATTACATATTATCTTATTTCTTTGATTTGTAAGACACACATACAGATATATATATATCTATATATACAAATACATGTATAGCTTTCATTTGTTCATTTATCTATTAGGCCTTGGAGATTTTGTGAAATTGTTTAAATTCTTTTTATATTATGAAGACATCAACCTTTTGTCTCTACAGCATTTCCAATTCAAGTATAATTCATGTGATAGTTTGGGGTAGATCATTTTAGGCACATGTAAGAAATAGCTTTCAGAGGTACCTTGACTGCAAGTCAAGTGTTTTTGCATTTATATTATCATTTCCAATTTTTAATGTTATTAGTGATCACATTCTTTAAAGATTGTTTATTTTTTAAACCATTTCATATATTTTTATATATTTATATATACTCTTGCCATTTCTGGAATTTCATTTTTTTTATCTGCCTTTCAGTTTTTATGCATTTTTTTTTTTTTTTAAACAGTCTTGCTCTGTCACCTAGGCTGGGGTGCAGTGGCATGATCTTGGCTCACTAAGTGGATTCCTTTCTTTTCTTTCAGGTCTTTTTAGAGTCTTCCCTTCTGTCTGATTCAATGGACCAAGTAAATGACTCTGTGATAGCTGAATTTGTATTACTTGGATTTGCACAATCGATAGAAATGCAGTTTTTTCTTTTTCTCTTCTTCTCTTTATTCTATGTGGGAATTATCCTGGGAAACCTCTTCATTATGTTCACAGTGATCTTTGATCCTCACTTACACTCCCCCATGTATATTCTGCTGGCCAACCTATCATTCATGGACTTGGGCCTTTCATCCACCACAGTTCCTAGGTTGATCTATGATCTTTTTACTGATTCTAAAGTTATTTTCTTCCATAACTGTATGATACAAATGTTCTTTATCCATGTTACAGGAGGAGTTGAAATGGTGCTGCTGATAGTCATGGCATATGATGGGTACACCGCAATCTGCAAGCCTCTCTGCTATCTAACTATTATGAATTCCAAAATGTGCATGCTTTTAATTGTAGCAGCTTGGGTCATTGGAGTGATTCATGCTGTGACTCAGTTTGTTTTTGTCATAAATTTACCCTTCTGTGGTCCTAATCATGTGGGGAGCTTTTATTGTGATTTCCCTCGGGTTATTAAACTTGCATGCATGGACACTTACAGACTAGAATTTGTGGTCACTGCCAACAGTGGATTCATAACTATGGGCACTTTCTTTTTCTTAATTGTATCATACATCTTTATTCTGGTCACTGTCCGACAATATTCTTCAAATGATTTATCCAAAGCATTCTTCACTTTGTCAGCTCATGTCACTGTAGTGGTTTTGTTTTTTGCTCCATGCATATTTCTCTATGTGTGGCCTTTCCCTGCTAAGTCATTGGATAATTTTTTTGCCATTGTGAACTTTGTTGTCACCCCCATCTTAAATCCTGCCATCTATACTTTAAGGAACAAAGATATGAAGGTTGCAATGAGAAGACCGAGTAGACAGATTTTAAGTTCTAGAGAGATGATGTAACAGATTTGGTTGATGAGAGCACAGGATAAATGTCATGGATCATTGACGCTCCTATGATCATCATGAACACTATGCAATGTGCCCATTTTTAATATTGCCTTAAAAAACTGAGAAATCTACAAAAAGATGTATTAAATCTAAGAATTTTATTTCAGATAAAGTTGCAGCAATTTTTGTTAATAATAAAAAATAAAGTATTATATATTTCTATCCAATGTGTATACCTAAATTATGGTTACTAGCAATGACTCTTTTTCATATAGTTATATCTGTATATAAGCACATGCCAATATATACGACTTAGGATTATTTATCAGTATCTTCATACTGATAATAAGCATCACTGCAAATTAATATTTCTTAAGGAAATTATGTAGACCCAGTGCATAAAATATGTATTTCTATAAATGAATAAATGCTAAAATCAAGGAAGAAACAATTTTTAATTGTAATTTGTTAGATAAATGGAAAGGTCAACAGCATGTTACAACTCAAGTATTATTTTAAGTTTGATTGTCCATATGTTCTGTACAATGTTATTTTAGAAAGACTCTAGCACTCTGCATTATGCAAAATTTGTCTATGTTACACTTTTTTAACAACACAGTCCTTTTGCCCTTGAAATCTTGTTCATAGCATTTCTTGATTCACTCTTTAAAAGCATCTACAACCTAAAAGTATTTGAAGAGACTCATTTTCTACAGGAGAGACTCCACTGAGATCTTAAAAGCTCATTTAATGTGCCTTCTCTTAAGGTGCTTAGGACAAAGAAAATGAGTGACATCTTTCAGATAAAACCTCATAAGCCTGGTGGTCAACGAATACAATTGAGACATCACTTGGATGTATTTCTATGACTGTTTTAAGAAACGTTAATTGTGCTGACTCACTTTGCTCTATTTTAACTACTGTATGGTAATTAAAGTGCCAAATAAAGTGATGTTACAAGAAGTGAGATTTTTTTATTGGCTAAGGCAATTATTCTATGTTTTCTCCACAAGTTAGTCATAAAAGTTCAAAGCATTCCTCTTTTTATAAAATCTAAGCATTATTACTGTCTTGTTAACCTACCTGAATTTTAATTTTGTAATTTTATCTTTTTTCTGTGAGATGTTTGTATATTATATATATAAAATATATATAATATATAATATGTATATAAAATATATATAATATATATATTATATATTATATGTTAGTTATATATGTTATATGTTATATATATTATATATATGTAAATTGTACTTTAGGTTTTGAGGGGTCCATGTGCAGATCATGCAGGATTGTTGCATAGGTACATACATGGCAATGTGGTTTGCTGCCTCCATTTCCCCGTCTCCTATATCTGTACCTTTAGACTTAGTGAGATAGCAAAAATATCCAAATAGGCCAAAAAACTGTGGCAATGTTCTCTAACTCAAGAAAATTCTGTGCGTTTCCTCCAATGGCCAAGGGAATGCTTGTGAAACTATAAAAGTTAGGCTCAGTACTCAAAGCTCAGACTGGCTATTCCCAGATCTCTTCAGGTACATCTGGTCCATTCGTAAAGCTCTTAATCAGCCAAGGGGTTTACTAAAAAGGACAATTCACATACATATTATTCTCTTAAAAATTTTATGCTTCAAGGGAGTGCAAATAGAAGAAAATCTGTACTCCTCATTCTGTGAAAATTGCTGTTGTCTCTTGCAGTTATGAAGAAGGTAGGTGGAAACAAAGATAAAACATATATTAGAAGAATGAAACAAATTGTAACATTTTATTGACAATGAGATGGTTCTATTAGTAGGAATCCATTCTGCATTAATTCCGTTTTGTGTTTACCTTCTGGGAAAATGAAAGGATTCTGTAGGGTTGACTTAAATACTTAGAGAAATTAATATAAACAATGTTAGCAAGAATAACCCTTTTTATAAGTATTATGCTGGCAACAATTATCGAGTCCTCCTCCTGACTCTTCTGTGCTAATTTGTTCTTTTCTCTCCATTTATTGGTTCTTTTTCATATCTTTCCCATATTCAGTGTTTTCTTGCCTACTCCCTTCCCTCCTTTTTATGATACCAAGGAAACCTGCTTTGGGGCATTTCTTTCACATAAAGGCATAAATCATACTGTTGGAGTTGTGAGGATTTTTAGAGCTTTTGGTAGAATAAACTCATTTTAAAAACATGAACGCTAAGGCCCAGAGATTTTTAAATGATATTTCCACGATCACATTGTAAATTTGTGCTAGGATCCAAATGTCTACTTCCATCTCAGTGAGACTTATTATAAGAACACAAGGCGTTTTTCTTTAAACATAGGTAATTTTTTTTTTAATTTTTAAAGTCTTCTTTTTATTGTTGGTTTATTTTTAATATATATATATTTTTTATTGCTTTTTTTTAATATAAAATTCTAATGGTTGAATTTCAAGAATAATCTAAGATGTGAAGAATTTTACCACCTTTCAACAGTGGCTGGCTCCTTATGGTTGCTACAATGAGTGTGTAAGATTTTGAAGAACTCCTTCAATGAGCCTAAACTTAATGTTCAACTTAGAATAAATACAATCCTTATAAAATTTTTTGAATAATTTTTGAAAAGTCAGAAATGATCTTTGAAAGAATTCTGGTGGTGAAGGATGCCCTCAGCAGCATAAATTCAGGAGAGAGATGTCTTAATTACAAGAGCAAGAAATTTCTTTTGCTAAAGAATAGCAAATTCCTGAATTCTTACTAACAACCATGATAGAATGTCTTTTGCTACAGATGAGAACCCTCGGGTCAACCACCATCATTGGCATATTTCATGTAGAGATATAAATTCAAGTTTGTCCTTTCAATTATTTCATTTCATTCTATCAATGAAATGAAATAATTTTATATCAATGCATATCTAAGGTCTATTCTAAGTTATACACTTTGATTCAAAAGAAACATTCCAACCAGTCATGTCAGAAATTATCTCACAATAAAAATCCTATCCTTTGTACTGTTAAAGATTAGTATATTTATCACTCTGCTAAGCAGAAGAGAACTGAAGTGAATATTCATGGTTTATTCCACTCTTAGACTTCTCTTTATTCTTAAAAAATATTTAGAATCACCTAATTCTTATAGGACTTTAAAAACAGTAATGTGCTGCTTGAGTGTGTAGGACTAAGAAATGGGATTCAGAGTAATAAAGAGAAAAGTGGAATTTCTAAGCACAATGAATTACTATGATTAAAAAGCAGCAAAAAAAACAAGTAACAGTATTCTTCCAAAAAAATTGGCTAATGTAAACTCTATACCTTCCTGTCTCCCCTGGAATGTTAGCCATCAATTTCCACTTCTCTCCTTTGCTTCTTACTCGCCCATTAACTCTTACACCTAATCAAAAATTGTTAATATGACTATGCCTCACCTTCAGGATACCTTTTATTTGCTACTTCTCTTGCCTGCAAAACTTCTTGAAACAGAACTTATTTCTGTCCTCCCTACACAATTGAAATGCCTCTCTCGACTCATGTCCAGAAGTCACTTTTCAGTCTCTCACCTAGCAGATAGCAACTTACAAAGATGTCCCCAAAATACCTTCTCATCTCCAGACAGTTATCATTATCCTTTAGTTTTTCTGAATTTATTTCTGCTCCTAAAAGGGATATCTATGTAAAATATTGCTATACTAGTGCTTGTTCTAATTATTATCAGAGTTAAAGCCATCACAATGTCCCCAGTTACTTAGAATAAAGACACTGGAATAACATATTTTTATTTTTCACATCTTGCTGAAAAATATTTTATCAGTACCTTAATAATGGCTACTATGTATTAACCATTATTATTTAACAGAAATTTTATATACCTGGTTATATCCAATCCTCACAGAACTTCTATAAAGTTGTGCTATTATCACCTGTCTTTTCCAGATGTGGTCAAAAGACTCAAATCACTTACATAACTTGTCTAAGGTCATTCAGATACATAGTAGATAAACCAGGATTTGAGCACAGGCCCCCTAGCACACAAGCTCACATCTTAATCACCTTAATATGATGCTTGATGGGGTCTTACAGATCTTCATTCACCCCTTTCCTGCTCACACTACCATAACCTGCAATTATTATCTATTGTTAGGCTTGAAAGAATCACTTGGCTTCATTTCCAATTCCAATTCACATTTAGTCCAGAGTTAATTTATTAAACAGTCATCAAAATTCTTCAATAGTTCTTCCTTGTCTCTATAATAAAACAGAAATTCTTTAGAAAGCATTCCAAAACCTCTTACCAATTTTATCTCCTATGGAAGTCCTTTACACTTTCTCTCATTTAAACTTAACTGCGTTTTCCTCACGTTTTCTGACTTCACTTTTGAATTCTCTATTCTTTTATCCTCTCATTTTTTAAGTACTATATTTATGGTATTATTTTTTCTTTTTCTATTTTTTATCTTTTGTTTCATTTTGGCCTATTTTTTTTTCTCTTAAGAACTTTAATATCACCAAATAACCTAAGATGTGTTCTACAGAATATAAGCGGTTTGATAGTTCACACAAAAAGGAGATAAAAATACAGTTATGGCATAGGCTTAATCTGGCAGAGAGAGAAGCATAAATAATAGTATTTGATATTAGGAATAAACCTAACATTAATGGAGACACTGAGAAGTCTGAGACAACTGAATTATAAGACATAGCCAGGGAGGTAGTGTGAGATAAAATTATGAGCTTTGGTTGTTGAATTCTGAAAGCCTGTAAGTAATTAATTATAGAAAGTCAGTGTAAGAGTGAGCAGAATGATACAAAATGAGGCTTTAAATTTCAATATAATAATTCTGACTTCCTTCTATTTCTCTTCAAGGTAACTGAAGAGCCTATTTCCTGGAATGAATCAACAAGTGAAACAAATAACTCCATGGTGATTGAATTCATTTTTCTGGGTCTCTCTGATTCTCAGGAACTCCAGATTTTCCTATTTGTGTTGTTTTTTGTATTCTATGGAGGAATCGTGTTTGGAAACCTTCTTATTTTTATAACAGTGGTATCTGACTCCCACCTTCACTCTCCCATGTACTTCCTGCTAGCCAACCTCTCACTTATTGATCTGTCTTTATCTTCCGTCACAGCCCCCAAAATGATTACCGACTTTTTCAGTGAGTGCAAAGTCATCTCCTTCAAGGGCTGCCTCGTTCAGATATTTCTCCTTCACTTCTTCGGTGGGAGTGAGTTGGTGATCCTCATAGCCATGGCCTTTGACAGATATGTGGCAATATGCAAACCTCTACACTATACCACAATTATGTGTGGTAACACATGTGTTGGTATTGTGGCTGTTGCATGGGGAATTGGCTTTCTCCATTCAGTGAGCCAGTTGGCCTTTGCAGTGCACTTACCCTTCTGTGGTCCCAATAAGGTCGATAGCTTTTACTGTGACCTTCCTAGGGTAATCAGACTTGCCTGTACAGATACCTACAGGCTAGATATTATGGTCATTGCTAACAGTGGTGTGCTCACTGTGTGTTCTTTTGTTCTTCTAATCATCTCATACACTATCATCCTAATGACCATCCAGCGCCACCCTTCAGATAGGTCGTCCAAGGCTCTGTCCACTTTGACTGCTCACATCACAGTAGTTCTTTTGTTCTTTGGACCATGTATCTTTATTTATGCCTGGCCATTACCCATCAAGTCATTAGATAAATTCCTTGCTGTATTTTATTCTGTGATCACCCCTCTCTTGAATCCAATTATATACACACTGAGGAACAAAGACATGAAGACTGCAATAAGACGGCTGAGAAAATGGGATGTACATTCTAGTGCAAAGTCTTAGATCTTATATATAACTGAGATTCATCTCAGATGACATAAAATGTAGTGAAGTTGGTAAGTTAGTAAAGCTCATGAAAACTGTGCCTTCTATTCCCTATTAATAATTAATAATTTAATAATAGCCTAGGAACTTTCACATACATTGCCTCGATTTATCTTTCAACAACTTGAGTGTTATATTTTAGAATACAGATATAGTTATTATGCTTTCAAAATATTCTTTTACTAATTCTTAGAACAAAGAAAGGCATAAATATATTACTATTTGTATATGCCTGTTCCTTCCTGTGTGATCCTAAGTTTAGTAGAACAAAGGAGAGAAAACAGCCTAGCTTATAAACATTTTAAAATTTTTATTTGGCCCATTTGTGAAAAACATAAAAAAAGAACTGCCACATGCTTAATTTTTAAAAATATGCTTAGTGATAAGGAGATATATGTCAACTTTTAAGAGGTTTGAAAGAGAAATGCCTTGCATTATAAGAGTTTATACTTCACCTCCCACCACTATAACAACACCAGTCCATGAGGGCATTATCAGGAGTCATAGGAAGAGTAAATTTGCCAATGTAAAATGTGCCTTTTAGGCACTTGACATCTGTGGTATATGAAAACTGCTCATAAGCAGCAGAGCAAATTTAGAGGGATCCAGTCTCTCATCATGTTGGCACAAAGTGTCTTACTAGTATCCATCTATGTCATTTTCCATGGTTAACTTCTAAAAACACAAGCTTTAAAGTAACAACAAGAAAAAGCTGGGTTCAACTCTACTGACTCTTATTAATCATGATTTTGGACATATTACTTAGATTTCATAAGCTTTCATTTCTACATTTATAAATAGGTGATAATACAAATTATGCATGGTTTCCAGATTCATCCATGTCCCTACAAAGGATACAAACTCATCATTTTTTATGGCTGCATAGTATTCCATGGTGTATATGTACCACATTTCCTTGTCCAGTCTATCGTCAATGGGAATTTGGGTTGGTTCCAGGTCTTTGCTATTGTAAACAGTGCTGCTATGGATAGTCTTTATTTTTTACAATTGTAGGAAAAAACTTTTATTTTTTATTTGTAAAATTTACTCACTCCTAATTTATTCATAATTCATTTAACCAGTAAGTACATTAATATGTACAATGCATGGGAGAAACCAATATATTCAAAATTTCTCTTGGAATTTGACCAGAAGTCATGGGCACCCCTCCCCTGGGAAACAGGCAGGCAGAAATGTTTTGAATCTATGCAGTAAAGTATGTTACTGTAATATATACAACATCTCTCTAATATATATATATATATATATATATAAAACTAAGTATGTTACTGTAATATATATAGCATCTAATATACGTATCTCTAATAACAAAGTATGTTACTGTAATGTATATAACGTGTCTCTCTCTCTCTCTATATATATATATATATATAATATATATCTGTCATATCTCTCAAATATCTGTCAAATCACCATTAATTTCCTCCTTTCTCTCTCTCTATATATATGTATATATATGTATATATATATACACATATACATGATAGTTTTTTAAATCTCTATTTAAATTAGCAGTAGTGAAAGGGAAAATATAATTAGAACAAATTATATAAAACATTTGCAAAATGCTTATCTGAATTAGTCTTGGTCTTAGAAACAAACAAAGAGATTGTCACTTTTACATCTGTTCCTAATTGATAAACCATTCAGTTATATCACACCTTAGCTTCTGGCCTACAATAACCATATTTAGGTTTTTTTCTTTTTTCAAATTTTATTATAGATTTATAGGGTACATGTGCAGGTTTGAGGCAAAGGTATATTGCATGATACTAAGGTTTAGAGTACAAATGATTCCACCTCCCAGGTAGCAAGCAGAATATCCAAAAGGTAGTTTTTCAGCTTTTTCCCCTCTTCCTCCATCCTCCCTCTGGTAGTCTATGGTGTCTATTGTTCTTATCTTTGTGTCCATGTGTACTGTGTACTTGGTGTTTAGATCCCCTTTTTAGGTGAGAACATGCAGTATTTGGTTTTCTGTTTCAGTGTTAATTCACTTAGGATAATGGCCTCCAGCTGCATTCATGCTTCTGTAAAGGTTATGATTTTCTTCTTCTTAGCTGCATATATTTTGTGGTGGATATGTGCAACATATTTTTTTTTTATCCAGACCAAAGTTGATGGGCCCCCAGATAGATTCCATGTATTTGCGATTGTGAACATCAGCATGTGTCTTTTTGGTATTAAAAAAAAAAACAAAAAACCTTATTTTCCTTTGGGTATATATGCAGTAATGGAATTGCTGGATTGAGTGGTAGTTCAACTTTTAAAACCATTGTGGAAGACAGTGTGGTGATTCCTCAAGGACTTCGAAATAGAAATTCCATTTGACCCAGCAATCCCATTACTGGGTATATATCCAAAGGATTATAAATCATTCTACTATAAGGACACATGCACACGAATGTTCATTGCAGCACAGTTTACAATAGCAAAGACCTGGAACCAACCCAAATGCCCATTGATGATAGACTGGACAGCGAAAATGTGGCACATATACACCATGGAAT
>PVKV010020849.1:0-32128 GCA_004027835.1 Alouatta palliata
AAGCAATTCTCCTGCCTCAGCCTCCCGAGTAGCTGGGACTACAGGCACGTGCCACCATGCCCAGCTAATTTTTGTATTTTTAGTAGAGACGGGGTTTCACCATGTTGACCAGGATGGTCTCGATCTCTTGACCTCGTGATCCACCCGCCTCGGCCTCCCAAAGTGCTGGGATTACAGGCTTGAGCCACCGTGCCCGGCCTATCCCGGTCTTTCTAACACAGTTACTCAAAATGCAAACTTTCCCTCTATCACTTCCAAGATGAAGGCATTTTATAGTCCTCTTCAAGTCAAGTGGGAAGGGTGACAGCTGAAACCCTTCCCACAAGGCCTCCTCCCTCTTACCACCCTCACCCCCAAACCCTCACTGAACACACAGGCTTCCAGGGGTAACCAGAGGGGTGAGAAGGCCTCAGTCAGGCACAGAGCAGATATTCTGTGGTGGGTTCCCCAGTTGTATTAGTCTGTTTCCACACTGCTATATTGAACTACCCGAGACTGGGTAATTTATGAAGACAAGAGGTTTAATTGCCTTACAGTTCGTACAAGAATCATGACTGAGAGGCCTCAGGAAACTTACAGTCATGGCAGAAGCAAAGGGGAAACAAGCAAGTCTCATCACAGTGGATCAGGAGAGAGAGCGAGGGGGGAAGTGCCACACTTTTAAGCCATGAGATCTCATGAGAACTCACTCACTATCATGAGAACAGCACGGAAGATTGGAAATCCACCTGCGTGATTCAATCACCTCCCACCAGATCCCTCTCCTGACATGTGGGGAATACAATTTGACATGAGATTTGGGTGAAGAGCAGAGCCAGACCACATCACCAATGCATCAGAGGCTTGGAGAAGGAGGCAGGACAGACTGGAGGACAGTAGTGGAGGCAAAGGGTATGTTAGGTGGCATTTGGACAGTCAATTGTGTGCCCCAAATTGGACGTGAGAAGAGGAGAGGCTGTGATCCTTTCCAACCAGCCTCCCTCTCTTCCCACTTCACTTTTGGGAGCCAAGTGGAAAAGAGCATTGGATCCAGAGACTGAGAGACAACTCAACAGACGACTTGATGTCAAATCCAACCACACTTTTACCAGTTGTGTGACCTTGGACACCTCACCTGAATATTCTGAGTCTCAGTTTCTTCCTCAGTAAGGTAGGGATAACAAGAGTTGTGAGAACTGTGTGAGATGATGCATGTAACATGCTTACTTCTGCCAAACATATGGTTTTAAGCACTGACCAGCATTAGTTTTACTTATACTTTTTATTTTGGAGCCAGGCACAGTGGCTCATGCCTATAGTCCCAGCATTTTGGGAGGCTGAGGCAGGCTGATCACATGAGGCCAGGAGTCTGAGACCAGTCTGGCCAACATAGAGAAACCTGTCTCTACTAAAAACATAAAAATTAGCCGGGCATGTTGGTACATACTCGTCATCCCAGCTACTCAGGAGGCTGAGGCACGAGAATTGCTTGAACCCAGGAGGCAGAGGTTGCAGTGAGCTGAGATCACACCACTTCACTCCAGCCTAGGTGAAAGAGTGAGACTCCATCTCAAAAAAAAAAGAAAGAGAGAAAGAAAAAAAAAAAAAAACAATAGTAGAAAGAATTCTCAGATACTTCTGCCCAGATTCCCCAAATGTTAACATTTTACCACTCTTACTTTATCCCTTTCCTTCTCCCCCTGTATATATGTTAACCCTTAAACAACAAGGGTTTCAGCTGCCTGCGTCCATTTACATGCAGAGTTTTTCAACCAAAGGCTGATAAAAAAATAGAGCATTGGTGGGATTCTAAACTCACCTATACAGACAGCCGACTTTGTTGCTATATATCCTGGCTCTGCAGGGCCAAGCTGGGAACTTGAGTATTTGGAGTGGATTTTGGTGTACGCAGGCTGCTGGAACCCATCCCCCGCATATATCAAGGGATGACGGGTGTGTGTGTGTGTATGTGTGTGTGTGCATATGATCATGTGTGTGTATGTAGTTGAGCATTAGCCACCATTGATCTTAAACTTAGCATTTAAATGTATTAAAGTAATAAGTGTATATGTTTTTTTAAAAAATTAAATAATTGCCCTACAGAGGGCTTGTATTGAAGACTCTAGCCCTTGCACTACCCTTCTCCATCCCAGCACCACTCCCCAGATGGAATCATTTAAACTCTTTTAATTATGTCTTTTTTCAGTTCTTCTTGTCATGACTCCATATTCCTAACAATGTGCTTATACTGCTATTTTATGAGTTACTGATTTTAGACATTTATTCCTTGACTTCCTGCAATTACAGATGTGTGCTGGGATTACAGGTGTGAGCCACTACACCCGGCCTTGATTGTTTCTTTTCTTTAATTTTTAGAGACTCAGTCTCACTCACTCTATCGCCCAGGCTGGAGTGCAGTGGACTGACTTCGTCTCACTGCAACCTCCGCCTTCCGGCTTCAAGTGATTCTCCTGCCTTAGCCTCCTGAGTAGCCGACATTACAGGTGTGCACCACCACGCCCAGCTAATTTTTGTATTAGGGCTTGTCTCAAACCCCTGACGTCAAGTAATCCACCCACATCTGCCTCCCAAAGTGCTGGGATTACAGGAGTGAGCCACTGCACCCGGCCTGATGGTATCTCTTTGATAATATCCGATTTTTATTATATGGTTGAAATATTGTACCCGTTATATTGAATGATAGTTTTTGGATGATTTTTCTCCTTTCATTGTTGTCTGTTTCCTCCACATTTTGATACTTCTGTTTATTTGTTTAGTTTAGCTTTAATCTTTCACATTAAAACCTTCCCTCAAATGTCACATATTTGATGGTCAACTCATATTTGAGAGTGAGGGACTAAAAAGATGTTTGGAAGCTCTGAGCATGTGGCTGGGGCATTTGGACAGAAAACTTCACTGGAAGCTAATCTGAGGGCCATTTGGAGAGGGTCCTGACAGGTCTGGCTTCAAGCTATCTGGGAATGGAGCAAGAGAGGGGTGGAAATCCCATCCCAGCATTCATGACATCTCCGTGTAGTCAGGATGGTGATACCTTCACCTCAACTCTACTTGGTGTCCTCAAAGACCTTCTGTTTTCGTCTCCAGAGGAAAAAACTGCTGTCGTCTGCTGGGATGGCAGGGGGCAGTCACATTACTGAGAGGAGCAGGGGAGAGGAAGTGGGAACATCACTGCTTCTCAAATAGACTTTTAAAAATGTGTGACAACTTTATTCAAATGCATTTCACACACCACGTTATCATTCATTTAAAGTGTGAAATTCAGGGGGTTTAGCTTATTCACAGTCATGTAACTATCACCACAGTAAATTTCAAACTTTTCTTCATGCCCGAAAGAAACCTTATACGGATTAGCAGCTACTCCCAACTTTCCCCAAACCCTCCTCCCTCCTAGGCAACCACTAATCTACTTTTAGTTTACGGATTTGCCTATCCTGGACAGTTCATATAAACTGGATAATGTGACTGTGTGTGTGTTCTTTTGTTACTGGTTTATTACACTTAACATAATGTTTTTCTTTTCTTTTCTTTTTTTTTTGAGGCGAATTTCACTCTTGTCCCTCAGGCTAGAGTGCAGTGGCATGATCTTGGCTCACAGAAACCTCTGCCTCTGGGCTCAAGTGATTCTCTTGCCTCAGCCTCCTGAGTAGCTGGGATTACAGGTGCCCACCATCATGTCTGGCAAATTTTTGTATTTTTAGTAGAGACAGGGTTTTGCCATGTTGGCCAGGTTGGTCTCAAACTCCTGACCTCAGGTAATCCACCCACCTCGGCCTCCCAAATTGCTGGGATTGCAGGCGTGAACCACCATGTTTGACCTTAACATAATGTTTTTCAAGATTCATCTTTGTTGTAGTATGTATTACTTTATTTCTTTTTGTTGCCAAATAATATTCCATTGTCTTAATATATCACATTTCATTTGTTCATTCATCAGCTGATGGACATTTAGGTTTCCTTTTTTGGGCTATGAGCATTAATGTGCCATTTTGTGTGTGTACATATAGTTTCATTTATTTGGGGTATAGCTAGGAACAGAACCTCTGAGTCATGTGGTAACTCTCTGTTTAAGCCTTTGAGGAATTGCCAAAGTATTTTCCAAAGCACCTACACCATTTTACTTTCCCACCAGCAATATGTGAGTGTTTTAATTTCTCCACATGCTCATCAACATATGCTATTGTCTGTCTTTTTCATTATGGCCATCCTAGCGGGTGTGAAGTGATAGCTCTTTGTAGTTTTGACCTGCCTTTCCCTAAATGACTAATCATGAATATCTTTATTTTTTTTTTTTGGAGACAAGGTCTGGCTCTATCGCCCAGGCTGGAGTGCAGTGGCGTGATCTCAGCTCACTGCAACCTCTGCCTCCTGGGCTCAAGCAATCCTCCCACCTCAGCCTCCTGAGTAGTTGGGACTACAGGTGCACACCACAACACCTGACTAATTTTTGTATTTTTTGTAGAGATGGGATTTTGCTGTGTTGCCCAGGCTGGTCTCAAACTTCTGACCTCAAGTGATCTGCCTGCCTCGGCCTCCCAAAGTGCTGGGATTACAGGCGTGAGCCACCGCGCCCAGTTGAGCATCTTTTCTTATGCTTATTGACCATTTATATATCTTCCCTGGAGAAATGTCTACTCAGATCCTTTACCCGTTTGTATTGGATTATTTGTCTTACTAGGTTGTAAAAGTTTTCAAAAATATATTTTAACACAAGCCCCTTATCAGATATAAGATTTGTAAAAATCTTCTCCCATTCTGTTGTCTTTCCATTTCCTTCTTGATATCCTTTGAAGCACAGAAGTTTTAAATTTTTATTTAGCCCAAGTATCTATTTTTTATGCTTTTACTTTGGGTGTTACATCTAGGAAACCATTGACTAATCCATGGGCAAGAAGATTGATGCCTATGTTATCTTCCAGGAGTTTCATAGTTTTATCTCTTACATTAAGGTCTTTAATCCTTTTGAGTTAATTTTTGTATATGGAATGAGGTGAGGGTATAAATTCTTTTGCAAGTGGATATTCAGTTGTCCCAACCCCATTTTTTGAAAAAAGTGTTGTTTCTCCCATTGAATTGTCTGAGCACCTATGTTGAAAATCTGTTGACTACAAATGTGAGGCTGTGTGTCTGAATCCCACATTCTATTCTATTGGTCTATCTTTCTGTCATCGTGCCAGTATCACACTGTCTTAATTAACATGGCTTTGTAAGTTTTGAGATCAGTAAATGTGAGTCCCCCAAGAAGCCAGCTAGGATTTTGATAAGAATTGTGCTGTATCTGTACATCAATGTGGGGAGTATTGCCATCTTAATAGCATTAAATCTTCTGATCCATGAATATGGGTTGTCTTTCCATTTATTTAGGTCTTCTTCAGTATATTTGAGCAATGTTTTTGTTTCAAAATATGTTTTGCCCTTCTTTTGTTAAATTTCTTCCAAAGTATATTCTTTTGGATGCTATTGTATATAAAATTGTTTTTATAGTTACAATTCGTATGGGTTTTTTTGGTATGTTTTTTTTTTTTTTTTTTGTATATTGACCTTGTGTCTTGCAACCTTGCTGAACTCATTTATTAGTTCTAATTGTATATAGAACCTTAGGATTTTCTGAACACAAGATCATGTCTTCTGCAAGTAGATGTAGTTTTATTTCTTTCTTTCCAATCTGAATCCCTTTTATTTCATCTTCTTACCTAACTGTCCTGGCAGTACAAAGTTGAATAGAAGTAGTGAGCGTAGAAACCCCTATCTCATTCCGACTCTTAGGGAGAAAGCTTTCAGTCTTTCACCATTAAGTATGATGTCCACCTTGGGAAAAACAGAGTTTTAATCAATTCTTATTTTAGTTGTCTTTTTAACTTCTAGTTCTAAGATAACAATGCTACCAATTTCTGAGCATTTTAGGGCTTCTGGATTGTCAGCTGGATGGTTTTAAGCTGTCTCCATTGCAAGCTTAGAATTCTGTTTTCTTAAAAAATATGTTAATTAAATGATAATAACTATGATGCTGATAACCATGGAACTTTAAAAAAAAGTATAAATTTAAGGGGTGCAAGTGCAGTTCTGCTACATGGAAATACCGGGTAGTGGTGAAGTCTAAGCTTTAGTGTGACTATTACCCAAAAAATGTGTATTGCACCCACTGAGTAATTTCTCATTCCTCACCCCTCTCCCAGGCCCCCACACTCTTCTAAGTCTTCAAAGTCTATTATTCTACACTCTATGACCATGCTGTCATACTACTTAGCTCAACCGTAAGATTTTTAATTCAAGATGTCAGATTAACCACACATTTCTCTGTCCAGGTGAGGTATGAGAAATTACTCAATGGGTACAATGTACATTTTTTGGGTAATGGTTACACTAAAGGCTGGATCTAAATTAAATTGGTAGTAAATGAATTGTAAAATAGTATAAACCATAATTGTGAAAAGAACTGGGGTGATTTCATCAGTAGAACAGAGTTTTCAGCTGATTTCTGGAAGACAGAAAGTAGATGGAAAGGTTTCTGATGAAGATGTTCATCAAACACATGCATCTATTTTTTTTTCTTTGAGATGGAGTCTCACTTTGTTGCCTAGGCTGGAGTGCAGTGGCACAGTCTCAGCTCACTTCAACCTCTGCCTCCTGGGTTCAAGCAATTCTCCTGCCTCAGCCTCCCAAGTAGTTAGGATAAAAGGCATATGCCACCATTCCCAGTTAATTTTTTTTTTTTTTTTTTTTAAGTAGAGGTGGGGTGTCACCATGTTGGCCAGGCTGGTCTCGAACTCCTGACCACAGATGATCCACCTGATTTGGCCTCCCAAAGTGCTGGGATTACAGGCATAAGCCAGCATGCCCAGTCCAAGAATCTACTTTTACTTGTTTCTAAAATATATTTTTTAATGGCATAAAACCATGAGGATAGGGGGTTCCACATTCCAGATAATCCCACTCACAAAATAGGATGTGTCTGATTTGGTTTGAATGGCTCGGGTCAGTTATGTGTTCTCAGTTTCCATGACCTCAGGTCTTAGTGAATCTACACTCCAGGGAGGTGGAGCAGGACAAAGGACAGTGGGAAGGGCTGGGAGGCTCCTTCTGTTCCTGCTTCCTCTCCAGAGGCTTCTCAGGTGAATCATGGAGCCTCCTGGAGCCCTGGCAGTCCCTTTGCTAAAATGAGGATAAAAACATCTGTCTTCTCTCCTTCAAGGGTATGGTTGCTGGACTAAACTGAGACCAGAAGTAAGTATAATCTAGAAATTCTCATTCTCATACTTTGAGTGTTAAAGTCATCTTCCTTTAACATTCAAATTACAATGATGGCATGGACTGGCCTGCCCAGATGGGCTCTGTAGTCCAATCCAGTCCTCCCCTTAACTCTCCTGATATGGAAGTCAGTCCTCATAATTCCACCATTGTGGCATGTGATGGGACACTGTCCACTGACCACAGAGCTTTTCCCACAGTGTAAAATGTGATGTGTTCACCGCTGTTTAACTGCTGTTACCAACTGCCGCAAAGGAGGGGTCTGCCTTCTCTAAGTTTCACTCAGCATGAGTGTCCCAGGCACAAATCCTGTAGTGGCAGCAGGGTGGTGGTGGCTAGAAGTGGTGTTCCAGCATCAGCCCCCTGCATTCCTGCCTACCAGTCCTGGCACAGCATCCAGGTCAACAGTAAAAATCCTACAGGTAAATTGTATCTGAGGTTTCACTGTCCTCTTTTTTTCAGTCCAGCCTCCATCCATGCAACATGTTCCAATATCCTGCTGATAGGTGTGGTGGGTTGAGTAATGAACCACCATAGAGTTTAACGTCCTAACCCCTAGAATCTATGAATATGTTACCCTACAGGCCACATTAATTTTTCAGCTGTGATTAAATGAAGGATTTTGAGATGGAAGATCATCCTAGATCATCCAAGTGGGCTCAGTGTCATCATAAAGGTCCTCAAGAGTGAGACAGGAGAGTCAGAGGGAGAGAAGGAAGCAGAGGGAGAGAGGACATGTGACAAAAGAAGCACAGCAGTGGAGGGGGGGGACAGGGAGAGAGAAGGGGGGGAGAGAGAGAGAGAGAGAGACAGATATTTGAAGGTGGAAGAAGGGGCCACCAGCCAAGGAATGCAGATGGCCTCTAAAAGCTAGAAAGGGCAAGGAAACAGATTGTTCCCCGGAATCCCCAGAAGTAATGCAGTCTTGCTGA
This sequence comes from Alouatta palliata, assembly GCA_004027835.1. Lineage (NCBI taxonomy): Eukaryota > Metazoa > Chordata > Mammalia > Primates > Atelidae > Alouatta > Alouatta palliata. The sequence continues at coordinate 8,178 of PVKV010020849.1, forward strand.
TACTCTGGTTTTAGCCACATAAAACTCAATTTGGACTTCTGACCTCCCAAACCATAAGAGACTAAATCTGTGTTGTTTTAAGCCACTACGTTTGTGGTGATTTGTTTGTGGTAACGAGCAACAATAGAAAACTAATAAAGTAGGAGTGAAAACTGGATCATCTGCTTTGAAAAGCTGTTTGGTGGCATCTCCAGAAGCTGAACATATGCCTACATCATGACTCACAGCTCCACTCTTAGGTATGTATCCGGCGGAAATATGTATATATGTTAACCAAAAGACATCTATTCTAATGTTCATAGCAGCATTATTTGTAATGTCGCAAACCTGAGAATTACCCAAATGTCTATCAGCAGTAAAATGAATAAGTAGTTGAGGCACAGTCACACAATGGAATACCCTACAGCAAAAAGAATAAACAGACCACAGCCACACACAGTATGCATCTCTTAAACATACCACGGAGTGAAAGACACCAGTCAACAGTGATTCAATCACTATAAAGTGCAAAAACAAAAAACTGCTCTATGCTGTTTGAAACCACCACTCCCTCCAACAAGAGATTCAAAGAGGGAGTGTTCTGGGGGAAACGGTAATGTTCTGCTTCTTGATATGGATGATGCTTAGTTTGTGCAAAATCATTAGACTTGTGAAATGTGCGTCTTTTTTTTTTGAGATTTTTTAAGAGAAGGGTCGGAGGTGGTAAAGGGGAGGAGCCCCGTGCCTTCATGCAAATTTGCCCAGTCCTCCCTGGTAACCTCCAAACAAATGGTTGTAGGCAAAGGGCAACCCAGATCTAGGATTCCAACTCCCTAGAGTCCAACGTTCTGGTAAAGTGCCCTGTGCACTTGCTTTACATATGTTTACTAAAGCGTCCTCCTTTCAGAGGGGTCTTTTCTTTAGTAAAGGAAGCCTGCTCAGAGATAAATCTACTTTTCCCCTTTGAGGACTCAAAACTATAAACAAAGTTTGGTTGACTTTATCAGAATAACAAAAATAGTGATGGTCTTTTTTCCACGAGACCTTTCCAAGATAAACGAAGAGTTAAAAACGTTGCTTCTGGCCGGGCGTTGTGGCTCATGCCTGTAATCCCAGCACTTTGGGAGACCGAGGTGGGCAGATCACTTAAGGTCAGGAGTTCGAGACCAGCCTGGGCAACATGGTGAAACCCTGTCTCCACTAAAAATACAAAAATTAGCCGGGCATGGTGGTGCACACCTGTAATCCCTGCTACTCCGGAGGCTGAGGCATGAGAATCGGTTGAAGGCGGGGAGAGGGTGGAGGTTGCAGTGAGCCGAATTCGCGCCATTGCACTCCAGCCTGGGTGACAGAGCGAGACTCTGTCTCAAAAAACAAACAAACAAACAAACAAACAAACAAACAAACAAAAAACCCCCGAAAAACTAGAAAACAACAACTCCGAAAAACTAGAAAACAACAACAACAACAAAAAGTTGCTTCTACTTCATTTCCTTTTCATCTCTCAGTGGAGTTTAACATATCAAATTTTGTTATGTATGTTCTATTCATGTTTTAATAATAGTATAACAACGTTATGAATCCCTAAAGATATAAGCAAGAACGGTTGTTCCCACTAACACCTCATCCTGAATTGAGGCTTTGGTTTTACCTGAAGTGGTACGGGGACGTGGATGGGTGGAAGGACGGGTGGGGACAGACAGGTGCATGGACCAGCGAGTGGACGTGAGCTGAGGGGAGGGACACCGACTGGAGGAGCCAAAGGGCGTGATGTAGGGGCGCGTGCTCCCCTCAGTGGGGAGACCCTGCTGCTGCTGTTGTTGGCCAAGTCGCCTTGGCCAAAGCGCGGTGGCCGAAACGGGGGACGGGGGTGGGACTTACGGGGACAGAAGGCGGAGCTTCGAACAGCATCTGGCCCCCGGGGTCCAGAGTGGCCCTGCCGCCCTCACCTGCAGCTGAGCCGTGAGCCGACGCGTCACCACCAGCGGAAGCGCCACGCTGCCCGGGTGTCTGGCAAGGTGCGCGCTCCGGGTGCCGGCTCCAGCGCTCGCGGCAGTCGCGTGTCTCTTTCCGCCAAGCAGGGCGGGGACGGGGCGGCCATCTACCGAGATCTGCGATTCGAGCCGCCAAGGTGCCGAAGACCACAGCTCAGCTCGGACGGCGCCCTAGGACCACCGCAGGGAGGGTCGGGCAGTCCCAGAGGAAGGCTGTAAGCGCCGCCACCAACTCGGCAGCGCGTCCCAGGTCAGTGCGAGGCGCCGTCCCCCCCGGCTGCACTTGGGAAACTTTGGCTGGCAGTGGCGGCTGCCGGGAGGGGAACAGCTGGGACGCAGCCTGGGACCCGGCGGCCGCACTGCCTTGGTGCGCCCCGCCGGGTGCGACGCAGGCCCCTGAAGCTCGCACCTCCCGCGCACTCTGACACTGCAGGGCCCCGAGCAGGGTGCGAGACCCAGGGCCAGCCGAGGGCCGCCGGGCTGCAGAGGCCTCCCGAGAGACTCTGCCCCGCCACCCCGGGGCGCGCTCCACACCAGCTCACCCTCGCCGCGCCTCCCGCGGTCCCCGCTGGTTTTCGATTCCAGTTTTGTGGCCGCTGGGGCTTGAAGGGGCATGCGGGTTCCCCCTTCTTCTCAGCCTCGCCGATAGGCGGGAACGGGCGAGGGCTGCCCGGCCTCGGGGTGTCGAGGAGGATGTGGGGCGGGGGCCTGGCGGGCGCAGGTCGGCGCAGCAGCGGGAGCGGCGCGCGCTGGCACGCAGGAGCGCGCGGGTCGGAGGGTCTGACTTGGGCGCGTCTCCGCAGGTGCCTCGGCCGCTGGGCAGCAGGAGGTGCCGGGTGGGTGCAGGGGGCAGGCTGGTTACTGTGGAGCGGTTTGCAGCCTCTGTCTCGGGAAGCAGGAGCTGCACAGGGGCGGGCAGCCGGTCCCCACGCCTCCCAGGTGCGCACAGCTTTGGCGTCAGGATGCCGGACCCCCTTAGCGGAGAGGCCGGTGCAGAGTTGCGCCTGCTCTGGGATGGGGGCCGTGGCTGCGCCCCTCAGACGCGCCATTTCCCAAGGGAGGGCCGTGTCCTGCTGGCGGGCGGGCGGGCGGCGCAGGCACCGCTCCGCAGCGGCTGTGGGCAGAACTCGTTTTCATGGATGGCGATCGCCTTAGCCCGCCAGCTGCCTGCCCGGGCTCAGAGATGAGGCGACGAAACGCGCACCCCGCCCCCATCGGTGTCCTGGCGCGGTCGCCCCAGTCACCTTCCTTTGCCCTTCTCCGACAGCGCCTGGAGCTCGCTTCCTCCTGCTCTCAGGAAAAACCTAGGAAACTCGCCTGGTTCCTGGGGTCGGCAGGGACCGTGGAGACTCTGCCAGCATCCTCAACAGCTTGGAAATCCATCACCTCGATTCCCTGAGACTTGGAAGAGTAGGTTGGTTCTCTCTCTCTCTCTCGTATGTCTGTGTGTGTTGCGGGGAGGTGAATCAGTAGCAGTGGTAGGGGCGTATATGCCCCCAAAGGCCTGGGGGACAGCCGAAGTAACTAGGAGAACACAGCAGCCCTTTGGAGATGTGTGAGAAACATAGCAAACCGTCTCCTTGGGCAGTTTGTAAATATTTCTTGCAAGTCAATACCAGGGAAGAATCTTTTTCTGGCCAGTCATTCCATTTTCCGGGACGACCTCAGATACATCTTTTATTCTGGCTCTGCCCCTTTCATTGGGTAGGGAGGAGACACACGTTTGCTTGTGGCAGGCAGGCTTGCCTTATTCCAAGTGGGGTTGCCCTCCCTCCTGGCCTTCGGCTGCCCTCTAGGGCTCCAGGTTTTTTCAAACCTGTCTAGGAAAGGCAGGGCAGCAAACCTTCAGCTCCTGGCCCTTTCTACTAATTCAAGTTTGTCCTCTTCTCTGGGGCCTGTGAGCTCCCTGGACCCCCTCTAGGCTGTGGCAGTCATCTCTGCCTTTCACTCCTGCAGGGAGCTGAGCATCGCCACTTGGAAGTAATGATGGAAACAGCCCTGTCTGAATCCGAGGCAGGGGTCCATAGCAAACAGAAGTGGCCTGGAACGAGGAATGAAGAGTGTGCCTCAGATTTTCTCCAAGTGTGCATTAGAAGCACCTCCCATGGAATATCTGGGAGTGGAGCTGGATTATTTTTAACAGGCTCTCCATGTGATTCTTATGCCCACAAAGGAAGAAGAACCCACTGGTGCAGGGAACTTGGCCTCTCCTTGTCAGACCCTACCAGGATTCCTGTATGCAGTGCCTGCATTTGGTGATGCATGTTTATAAATAGACATTTGTTGAATTCCTAAGTAGCAAGTGTGTTCGGATCTTTTAAAATCCTCATAATCATCCCCTGTAAAGTAGATATTATCTCCATTTTAGGGGTGGGGAAACTAACGCTAAGAAGAATGACCTCCCAGAGTTTGGTAACTTGGAGAAAGCCAGAGCCCAGGCCCCTGATACACACTCTGCTGCCTCATCTGAGCAGTCCCGAATTCCCTTTGGGGCAGCACATAGGCAGGGACTGGGGCAAGGGTGATGGGCTGAATTTTGAGTTGAAACCCATTTGTTAAGTTTTCCCTCACCATGGCCAGATGATGAACTTTAACTTCTAGTAAGCAGGTGAGTAAGACGATTGACTTTGGGAGAATGCCTTCACCTTTCCTTTCTCAGCCTCCTCATCTGCACCAAGTGAGCACCAAGGCCCTTCCAACCCCAGCAGTCCTTGCATGGCCGACTCGGCCCTGCAGGCAGACACACACAGGGTTGCTGTGCATAGAATCTCCAGACACTTTACAAACTCATAATCAGTGAGCTATGACTAACTGAGCAAACATTGTAGGGATTTCTTAATAAGGAATTTAAAAACTAGACTCCAAATGGGAAAGATTCATGTAACAAGTTATTGGTGTTTATGTAACACTGAACAGCTTTGCTATCCTTCAGTAGGAGCTGACAGCTGGCTGACAGAAAACTCATCCAGGGAGAGAAGACACAAAAGTGAAGTATGAAATTTTGAATAATGTTTTCAGGTAATTTCTATTTCCATTTAGAGTGGGTGTCTGGAAGGGTGAATGCAGTTATGGTTTGAATTGCTTTCATGTATCGACAGATATTTTTAATAGGGCTCGTCTCTCTAAGATGCAATGTTTCTTACTTCCTTTTCCTGGCTTTTAGTCCCCTTGTAGCTGTGCAGGGAGCTGGGGACTTCACTGTTTGACCTGCACATGCTCACTGAATCCCCCTGTTTTCAGCAAGCTGCCTGTAAGTTTGGAGCCTTTCTGATCAACTTAGAAAGTAAATCTTTGTTTTCTTGCCTAGGAAAGTGGTTGTCTGCTACTTGCGATCGGATAAAACACAGGGGGGGTCCAGTTGTTCTGTCAACATACTTTTTCAACCATCCTCTTGTTCTAAGCCCTGTTATTCATTGCCATTTGCTCTGGCACATGGGATCTCTAAGTCCTAAATGTCATAGGTCCTGTGGGTAAGCAGCTCCCTTCCCCTCAGGGCCACCTCCCTGGGTCTGTGTCCTGCAGCCCCCTCTGCTATGCTAAGGTCATTTGCCACTCCACCATCCCCCCGTTTCCAGAGCTTGTTTGAAATTGCTTATCTAATGGTATTTCTCCTCCAATTTTCTTTGTTCTTAAAAATATACATATTTGGCTGTGCGCAGTGGCTCACACCTGTAATTCCTGCACTTTGGGAGGCCGAGGTGGGCAGATCACGAGATCAACAGATGGACGTCATCCCGGCCAACATGGTGAAACTCCGTCTCTACTAAAAATAAAAAAAATTAGCTGGGCATGGTGGCGTGTGCCTGTATGACTTTGGAAGTTGAGGCAGGAGAATCGCTTGAACCCAGGAGGCAGAGGTTGCAGTGAGCTGAGATTGCACCACTGCACTCCAGCCTGGTGACAGAATGAGACTCTGTCTCAAAAAAAACTATTTAACTCAGGAGGCTGAGCCAGGAGAATCACTTGAACCCAGGAGGCAAAGGCTGCAGTGAGCCGAGATTGTGCCACTGCACTCCAGCCTGGGCGACAGAGCCAGATTCTATCTCAAAAAGAAATACATATATATATTTTTAAATCTTTTTAAAAAATAACTCAATGATTATAATTTTGGTAGCATCTTGGGCATAGAGAGAGGAACTACAGGAGCATCATAAATATGCCATGATGAGTTGCAAGTGATATTAAAGACATTGTAATTTTTAAATGAAAAGCAGCTTATCCAGCTTTTTAATAATTAATATCTTGTAATAATGTTGAGATGATAGTTTTTGGAAATTGTAAGGAAAATACACTTAAAGGATATGTTCTTTCCATGTTTCAGTTATTAGATTCCACTGATATTTACAAAATGAGATGAAGCATTGCATCCTAGAAATATGAGATCCTTAAAAAAAAATTTCCAACATTTCATCTGTTATTTTAAATAGGCTGTGGATTGGAGACATGATAAACATTTTAAAAAGAGGAATGCAGTGATTGTGAAGACGCAACAGGAAAGTCTGTTTTCTAGACATTGTCTGATTTCATTACCACATCGCCGTGGAATGAATGTTCTGTGATTGTCATTTCACTCATGAGGAGCTCAAGACTCCTAGAGGCTGAGAGAGTTGATCAGGGCACACAGCCAATGAGTAGGAGAGTCACGAGTGACAGCTGTCTGATGCCTCAACTTTCAGCAGTTGAACTATTATCTATATGGAAGGTGCAGCTAAGTTTGGGGATTGCTTACAGTCTAGGCATAACAAAGAGATCGACTGGATGTTAATATCTACACTCAGGATCCAGTCAGGATGCTTCAAGGAGGAAAGAACATTCTAGGCGAGAGAAGTGGTCTTCATCAAAAGTAGAGTTCAACTCTATGAAAAGGAAATAAGTCAGAGGTAAATATCAGTGTTTTTGATGTACAACTGGAGAAGGCAAGATAAAAGAACCCCGGAAAAGGATGAAGGCCTAAAGAAAAGGGGATTCTTCCATTCAGGTACTGATGACAGAAAGAACCTGAACATGGATTGCACATTTGGAGAATAAAGTATCTGACACCGTTTTCCTGACAAGTATGTTTAGACAATGTCAAAATTGCTCTACTAAACGTTAAAAAGTGAGCAAAGTGGCTTTAAAAGTCTTTATAATGAGGAAAGAGTCAACCTCATGGGGTTGGTTTTGCTAGACACTCCCCAGTCCTCAGGGGAGAGGGTCTGCCTCTGTCCACATCGCGGGTGGATTAGGCAGCGAGTTGGTGCCACTGCTCAACTTCTCTGGGACCCTGGAGCCCACAGCACCCTCTTTTTCCGCAAGACTGTGATGGGGCCACTGTCCTCTTTAGGCATGGCAGTCGCCAGCATAGTGCCAGTTCCTTTTGTTCTCCCAGACCCTCCTGACACCAACCTTGGTGAAAGAAATCTGTGACAGCAGGTGCTCAGGTTTAGTGTAATGGAGAAAGGCCTTTACTTGAGGCTGACTGAAAAGGAGAAAGTCTTGACTGCGCATGGCGGTTCACGCCTCTAACTCCAACACTTTGGGAGGCTGAGGCAGGAGGATCATTTGAGGCTGGGAGTTTAAGACCAGCCTGGGCAATATAGCAAGACCCTGTGCCAAAAGATAAAATAAACTTTTTTAAAAAAAATTGTAAGTAAAATATCTTCCCCCAAAGATTCTGCTAAGATTTTAAAAAATAAAAACAAGATTGACCTAAATACTAGAAACTATACAAGAGTATGATATTGAAATCTGGTGTCTGGCAACTTGTTCTCATTTGAATATCCATTTCTCAGATGCTACTTTTGATCAAAGAATTTTTTTTAATGACTGATACTGTATAGCTCCTTGAAATACAATTACTAAGTAGTTTCTATATTTGATATTATATTCTGGCTCATTTCTCTAAATTTCTATGCTCTATTAAGCCCATTTATACATAAAAAACTTTTTAAAAATGATTCTTTTGTGATCACTGTCTCACGTGAGCTCTTTTCAGATGCTTTGCATTCAGAATAGACCTCTGAGTTGGGACCCCAAGCTGTCAACTGATCCCAAATTCCTAAGTTCCTGACTTGCAGGTACGTCTGGCTCCAACATAGCTTTTATAGAGTATGTCACAGGGAACATAAAATCAAAGCATTCACTCTCATTGCATTTATGTGTGTATATATTGAGTAGTTCTCTGCTTTGCATCATGAATGGTACTGAAATGGAGATGAACACTATGTCCTTTTGAATACTGCCTTTCAGGAGCTTAGTCAGTTGAAATTCCAGTTGAAAGTCAAGGCATAAATGCCGTCGATAATATGAGAACTGAATTAGTCTTGTACAAAGGAAGACCTAATAGGAGTCTTTGGAATTTTTAATAATGAAGTATATCTTACATATGTGCTATGCTCTTTTCTGCACACACATTCTATTTTACGATAAGTAAATAAGAGTGATATACAGAGGAGTATGTGAAATGTGTACTGTTTCAAGAAGAATAAAATGGATACCCACCTATGTACCACCCAGACTGGGAAACAAAACATCACCTGAACCTTCAGGCCACTCTGGGTCCCTCCCAAATGGCATTGTTCTCCTAATCTCTACCAAGGAGTAGCTTTTTGTTGACTTGTATTGATCATTCCCTTTGCTTTTTTTTTTTTTTTTTTTTTTTTTTTTTTTTTTTTTTTTTTTTTTTTTTTTTTTTTTATATATTCCCTTTGCTTTTTAAAAAAAATTTCAGGTTTCCCCTTATACTTGATCCCTAAGTAAAATAATTATTTATTTTTTAAAAATAGTATCAGGTACAAAATTAGATGAATAAAGAAAGGACAAGATTGCCTATGACAAAAGCTTCCAGGAGAGGATAAGCCGGACAGACCCTGGGTCTTAGTCTGGCTCAGTCTCTCTGAGCCTTTACAAGAGCCCCTCCAGGCAAGGTCACGAGTCCTAGGAAGCATGGGGTCACCCTTACAGTGCTTCTGGCCGAGCTACAGAGTAGACCAGGAACTGGATATACAAAGGGACAGGCCATTGAGTCTTTCTCCTCCTAAGCCCACCTGGACTTATTCCCAGGCAGTCAAAGCAAACACCTGAGTGGAGCTGGAGTGCCGTTGGCTGCCTGTGAAAGCAGGACACAGAGGAGAGAGCAGAAGTGTGGCTGGGACCAAGCAAGTAGAGAAAAGAACTGAAGGCAGGCTCACCAGGGCATCTGGTCCTCAGTTAACAAGATGGCAAAATGGCAGGGTGGCCTCAGAGGGGATGTCTGGGCACAAGCATTTTCCTGGCATCTCCCTTCACCATTTTCCTGAAGATTCTTGGTGTCTCTCTTCCAAGATGATCTCCAGTCTCTGGTATCTTATGTTTTCTTTTTTCTGGTTCTACCATGCCATCTTTGTAGATTTCATCCTCTGGTAAATTCTTCAGAGTATGTTGCAGTTCTTCCTTGATGATTTGCTTAATATAGAATTCTAAGCTAAGAATCATTTTTCCTTCAGATTTTAAAAGACCTTCCTTCATTGTGCTAATTCTTGATTCTTAAATAGTCTTATCCCCACCCCTCAGACTCTTAGCCCATCCCTGATCCCAAGATTTCAGAATCTTAGTTGTCTTTGTTCTAGAAATTTACCAGAAATTTGACTATGTGCCATAGTCAGCGTCTGTTTTGTTGGTTTGTTTTTTAATTTTCATTGTACTATGCTCTCCTTTGGGCCATTTCAATTTGGTAACTCATCACCCTCAAGTCTAGAAACTTTTCTTGATCTTACAGATGATTTCTTCTTCTACTTGCCCCTTTTTCTTCCTACCCCCACTTTTTTCTCTTGTTGAAACTTCTATTATTTGGATGTTGGAGTTCCTGGTCTAGTCTTCTTTTTCTTTTCCTTTCTTTTCTTTTTGCTTGATTATGTTAGAGATTTTATCAGTGTTATCATCCATCCCTTCTATTGAGTTTTGCAGATTGGTGTCATGTTTTTACCTTATGAGAACTCATTTTTATGGTCTCTGAATATTCCTTTTTCATAGAATCTTATTCATGTTTCATAGTTACAACTGTAAGAGTTAAAGAAGAAGGAAAGAAACATGAAATGTGGCTGGCAGTTAAAGACAGGTTTACTGTAGATCAAACCTGAGAGGTGCTCCTGGCCCATTTTGGTCAGAAACACTTTCTCTTACAGACTAGGAGTATGTGTTATTTAGGGTGAGGGGGCTTATCCAAACCTTGGAACATTTATGTGTGTGGAGAAGTTTTTGACAGGGTTGGAATCTCTCTGGGAGGAGGGGAGGATATCTTGGGGTAGACGTCTTTCCGACTGGAGTGGGGTTTATCGTGGGGTTAGCATGTCTCTGGTTGGGGAGGAGTTTGGAATGTTTCTGGGTGGGGATGTTATTTGTGGTTTATGGTCATGCTGACCTTAGCCATTAGGCTGATGCCTTTGGATTTAGGTGGTTTTTTATGAAGGTGAACTTTAGAATGAGGGGCTTGTCCAAGGCAGCAGTGCTCCTGCTCTGTCAACATCTTCTTATACTTTTGAGGGTAATGAGTTTTTGAGATTTTCATTTTTCTAATTAACATGTTTCCTCCAAGTTGCTCTTTTTTTTTTTTTTTTTTTTTTGAGACAGAGTCTCACTCTGTTGCCCAGGCTAGAGTGCAGTGGTGTGATCTTGGCTCACTGCAACCTCCGCCTCCCAGGTTCAAGCAATCCCCTGGAGTAGCTGGGACTACAGGCGTGTGCCACCACACCCTAATAGTTTTTTGTATTTTTAGTAGAGAAGGGGTTTCACCATCTTGGCCAGGCTGATCTTGAACTCCTGACCTCATGATCCACCTGCTTGGCTTCCCAAAGTGCTGGGATTACAGTGTGAACCATGGTGCCCAGCCCCAAGTTGCTTTTTTCAATTTGTTCTAGTCTCTATCTTTAATGTAAGAGGCATTTTAGTTTGTTTTTAAATTTTTGTTGTGGCTGCTGATGATTAAAGGGTTGGGATTAAAAGCTGATGAGAAGCCTTAAGCACACAGATTGAGGCATGTGACCTGTAAGCTTCACTGTTGTTTGACCTGGGTAGCATGTCAGATTCTTGAGAGAAGGCTATAGCAATTTTTCCCTGAGGGGTGAAGGTATGGCTTCCAGCAAGCTGAGCTGGGGAAGCAGGCTGTGGGATCCTTCAGCAGTGGTCAGTAAGCAATCACTCATTCCCCTGTTTTCTTGTTCTCAAAGAACAAGAAGACTGGTGTCTCCCAGTCCAGAGATGCTCTGTTTCATCATTTCCTGAGAATAAACCTCTAGACATCCCGAATGGCGGGAGGGGCAGTCTTCCATCTCCTAGTGACTGGGAGTTGGAGGAATGACTTAAGGCTGTATTTCTCAAACTTTACTGTGCATACAAATCACCTAGAGATCTTGTTAAAATATAGGCTCTGATTCAGTAGCTCTGGGGTGGAGTCTGAGATTCTGCACATTCAGTGAGTTTTCTGGTGGTGATGCCAGGGTAGGATCACACTTCAGGTAGCAAAGGACCTAGGAATCTAACTGCTTATCTAACAGCTTTTCACCTTTTCCTTCTTATTTTAGCTGTATTCTTCACACATACGTGCGCGTGTGCATACACCCCCCCCCCCCCACACACACACACACATTCGCTGAGTCAGTTACTACTGGCTCATCTGCTTTCTGGCTTCCAAAATATTGCTGTTGCCATCTTCTCTTCCCTCTATCTTTAAGAGTTTATGTCTTTGAAAAAATTCTTTGGTTTTAAGGAGTTTCAGGAAGAAGCAAAATTAGATGTTGTGTGTTCTGCCATATTAACCCTAACTCTAACCATCTGCTAAAACATTTTCCTAAAGTTTCGTTGTAACCAAGTAAGTGAAGCCTGTTTCCTGATAAATAACTGCTACTTTAGGCCTCTCGGTCTTTGCAAAAGCAGTGTTACTGACTTCTCTCTTCCTCCTTTTGTCTGCCTGCCAGATTCTTACACAGTGTTTAGGATCCAACTCAATGGCCGGCTTCTGTGAAGCCGGCTTTGGTCCCCAGGATGTTAAAGCTTCTGTGCTCTCCTGACTCTGTAACCAGCTGCTTATACAGTATCTCTTCCAAAAGACTGTGAGCTCCTCAGGGATAGGGCTTATGTCTTTGTAGCCCAGTGCCCAGCACGTATCAGGAGCTTGTAGATGTTTAACAATGGAATTTCTGCCTGCATGCTTACTTTTCTCTTTTTTCTTCACTTTTTCTGCTGTCTTCATCTCTACTTTCTTTTGGCTGTTGTTAGATTTGTCAGCTATTCTATTATCAAACAGAAATCCATTTTCCATAATTTTAATTTTAAAAGTAAATAGAATAAACAATAATTTTCACTTTCCAAAAATGACTGGATCAGTGAAACAGATTTAAATATTATATATGCATTCATCTGATTCCCTCTTCCAACTCTAAGTACTGTTAAAAGACAAAAATTTTATTAGCCCTAGATGAAGACATAATTCTTACCACCTAATGGAATTATCTGTTGAAGGAGTCTGAATCCAAAATATTTAAATAAATTAAACATAAATATTGTTTAGTTTCAATAATAAAAATTAAAATGTTTACAAAGTCTGCATGGCTCCTTTGCCTATAAAACTCCTTTTTCAGAGCAGAGATACTGTTGTCAAAATTTAACCCTATAGTTCTTTCTAACCCCATTATCTGGTCAATATGTAATTTAAATAATATAATCAAGAAAATTACATAATCATATGCTCACCATTCCAATCTCAGTGTGAATTTCAGATATTATGTCAGTTAACATGTTGTAGCCCAAACAATATTTCATCCTTAAAAAAAAAAAACATAAAAATGTCCCTCAAATTGAAAATCCAGATGTCATTTGCATTATTTAATTGAAGAGCATGTTTAAGTAATGTAATACTATAGTTTTTACATTAAGCTACCACAAACGTGTTATATTTTAATGGATCCAGTTGCAGTGACACAGAATTTTGGCTCTATGGCTTAAATTCACTTTTTTAAATTTACATTTTAATTTTAATTTTTTATAGACAGGGTCTCACTCTATCACCCAGGCTCAGTGCAGGTGACAGGATCATATTTCACTGTAACCTCAAACTCCTGGGCTCAAATGATTCTCCTGCCTCTGTCTCCGGAGTAGCTGGAACTACAGGCCACACCACCATGCCCAGCTAATTTTAAAATTTATTTTTTGTAGAGACGGAGTCTCACTACACATTGCCAAGACTGGTCTCAAATTCCTGGCCTCAAGTAATCCTCCTGCTTCAATCTCCCAAAGTGCTAGGATTACAGATGTGAGCCACAGTACTTGTCCTAAATTTGCTTTTTAATATTATTAATTTAAAAAATATTTTCCACAGGTAGAAAATAAGTGGATTATTGTTTTTTTTCTTTTTCTTTCTTTCTTTTTTTTAAGACGGGGTTTCATCATGTTGGTCAGGCTGGTCTTGAACTCCCGACCTCAGGTGATCCACCCACCTTGGCCTCCAAAGTGCTTGGATTACAGGCATGAGCCACCACGCCCAGCCGAGGATTATTGTTTAATTAATGTGGGACTTCAGAGAGTGCTATGTTGATGTTATAAATATCAATGAAGATTTTGAAAATAAATTTTAATTTGTAATTTCATAAAGGTCATTACTATTCAAAAATTTATTTTATTTTGCAATTCACTATTTAGCATAATCCCATTTATGTCACATACATATTTTAGAAATTATTTCTCACAAAATGAACATAAATTGGGATGTTGATTCTGGCTAATCTTTTGGTCTTTACTGTCTTTGATAACCAGGTATTGGTTTCTAACTTGTGAAGATGGATGAAGGTATGGAAATTTCAAGTGAAGGAAATTCCTTGATCAAAGCAGTCCATCAGAGCCGGCTTCGCCTCACAAGACTTTTGCTAGAAGGCGGTGCCTACATTAATGAGAGCAACGACCGTGGGGAAACCCCTTTAATGATTGCGTGTAAGACCAAACATGTCGATCACCAGAGTGTCAGTAAAGCCAAAATGGTGAAATACCTGTTAGAGAACAACGCCGATCCCAATATACAGGACAAATCTGGGAAAACAGCTCTGATGCATGCTTGCTTAGAAAAAGCTGGCCCGGAAGTTGTTTCCTTGCTCCTCAAGAGTGGGGCTGACCTCAGCTTGCAAGACCATTCTAGTTACTCAGCTCTTGTTTATGCTATAAATTCAGAAGATACAGAGACAATGAAAGTTCTACTTAGTGCTTGCAAGGCTAAAGGGAAAGAGGTCATCATCATCACAACAGCAAAGTCACCCTGTGGGAAGCATACGACTAAACAGTACTTAAATATGCCTCCTGTGGATATAGATGGGTGTCATTCCCCAGCCACCTGCACCACTCCTTCAGAAATAGACATCAAAACTATCTCATCGCCACTTTCACATTCTTCTGAAACGGAACTGATGCTTTTTGGCTTTCAAGATCTTGAGCTCGCTGGAAGCAATGATGATACCTGGGACCCAGGTTCCCCTGTGAGGAAACCTGCTATGGCCCCTAAGGGGCCCAAGCTCCCCCAGGCTCCACCCTGGATCAAGAGTCCCCCATCATTAATGCACCAGAACAGAGTGGCTTCATTGCAAGAGGAGCTCCAGGATATTACACCAGAGGAAGAATTATCCTATAAAACCAACGGGCTGGCATTTTCCAAGCGGTTCATCACTAGGCACCAAAGCATTGATGTCAAAGACACTGTACATTTGCTAAGAGCCTTTGATCAGGCCAGCTCAAGGAAGATGTCATATGAGGAAATAAACTATCAATCTTATCTTTCAGAAGGAAATCAGCAATGCATTGATGTCCCTGTTGACCAGGACCCAGATTCTAACCAGACAATATTTGCTTCCACCTTAAGAAGTATAGTTCAAAAAAGAAACTTGGGGGCAAATCACTACAGCTCTGATTCCCAGCTCTCTGCTGGCCTTACCCCTCCAACTTTAGAAGATGGCAAAGCACTTATAGGAAAGAAAAAGATCCTCTTGCCATCGCCTTCCCAATTGTCAGAGTCCAAAGAATTGTTGGAGAATATCCCCCCAGGCCTCCTGAGCAGGAGAAATCATGCAATTTTAGAAAGGCGAGGTTCAGGAGCTTTCCCTTTGGATCACAGTATTACCCAAACCAGACCAGGGTTTCTCCCACCCTTAAATGTAAATTCTCACCCTCCTATCTCAGATATCAATGTCAACAACAAGATTTGCAGCCTTCTTTCTTGTGGTCAAAAAGTGCTTATGCCAACAGTTCCTATTTTCCCTAAAGAATTCAAAAGTAAGAAAATGTTGTTAAGGAGACAATCATTGCAAACTGAACAAATTAAGCAATTAGTAAACTTTTAGGAGATGGGTATAAAACACATTTCCTTCAAATGTTGTATCAGAGAAACTAGAGAAGAAATCTTAAATGTTCATTCTTTTAAATCTCGTAACTGGTCAGTCCATAATGGCTAGACAGATTAAAATGTAATTGATTTGTACTAGGCATCATGAACATAAAAAATAATATATAGTTTCTGCTAAGGGAATTCTCTCAAACAAAAGGAAAGCTATTTTTCTCAATGCTTCTAATATTTAACAATCTCCATGTAGTCTAAATTTGTCATTTAAAAAAAATCAGCAAAGAAAGAAGGACACATATGTTGGCGTAATTTTTTTTAACTTCAGATTGGCTAAATATTTTATTAGGAAACAGTTTTCAGGTCAATAATTTTTTTAACATTTTATGTTAATAAATGAGATTGCAATTTTTTATGATCCTCAAACCATAAAAGAAAACACAGCTATAAAATGTTCTAAGATCAATAAACTCAAGCTACAAAGAAAGAATGAACTTATTCTTTTAAAATGTTAACTGAAGGTAGGTAAAACTCTAATTAAAAATTTTAAAGGTTAAACACTATTAGAATGGGCAACTAAAATATTTGTGATGTCAGTTTAATCAGTGTCAAACTGGCAAGTCAGTTTTACAAGCTACTAATACTCTATGCTGAGTCTTGTTTGTGTACTGTGTTTTGCTTTGAGGAATTATTCTTTCTCCATATCTTTTAATTCCTGTTATTAGTTTTCAATGACGAGATGATATAAAAGCTAAAAAGCATTTCTCTTTACTTACATCAAATTATTGTCTTTCAAAAAGAATCAAATGAAAAAAAAGTTCATCATGGATAGAAACTAAACACTTGCTTTCTTTTAAAAAGAAAAACTGATGATTAGATTAGGTTAACTAAAATTAAGGGCAGCAGTAGAAACTTAATCACAAAATGTACTAAATTTTGGGGCAATATTAAAAAACACCTTATTTCTGATATGTAGTTATAAGACATTTATATAATAAGGATAACTTATTTAGTGTGACATTCTAGTCATCGAGTATTTTAGGACCTGTGAATAACTTCTAACAAATTAATGAATACCATATTAGTATTATAAAATATTATAAATTAATAACTGTATCATCTATATAACTTCAAAGTATGATGTTTATACAAAGAATCCCTATTTCAATCTAGCAGTTTAACATCAAAGAATAAATCAGACTATACAAAACCTAAGTGTATTAATTTGATGATTGTCATATACAACTTTCTTTGCCTTCCGAGTAGAGGTGATCCTACAATTGGCATGATGCTTTTCTTGGTAATTTGATATAAGCAAGTTGTAATGTACATAGTAATTATTTAATTACTGTGGCTTTTATTTTAAAAAGTAGAGGTTTTTCCATTTCATGTTTTGAACAATATTAATATTAATTACACTAGATATTTTTGATTCAGAACTTAGAATTGTACTTACTATTTATAGGTAGCTAAATGCTTTCTGCAAGTTTAACATCGAGAAAAGTACTTGACTTCAAGTTGTAAGGATACAATTTGGAAGGATATGTAAAGAGATTAGTTCACAAACAAAATGGTATCAATAAAGATTTAAAATATCATTTTGGTTACTGATTTTTATTTATCTTTCAAATACTAATGATATTTCAAAATAATTTCAAGAGAAATTTTGCCACATGCTACTTTGAATAAATAGAAAACTAAGAAAGAATAACTTTTGTTGCTATTGTGAAACCAACATGAAAAAGATACTTAACAGCATTAAAAAAACGTTTTTGGGCCAGGCACAGTGGCTCATGCCTATAATCCCACTTTGGGAGGCTGAGGTGGGCAGGTCACTTGAGGTCAGGAGTTCCAGAACAGCCTGGGCAACATGGTGAAACTCTGTCTCTACTAAAATTACAAAAAATTAGGTCAGGTTCAGTGGCTCATGCCTGTAATCTCAGCACTTTGGGAGGCTGGGATGGATCATGAGGTCAGGAGTTTGAGACAAGCCTGTCCAACATGGTAAAACCTGTCTCTACAAAAAATACAAAAATGAGCTGGGCATGGTGGTGTGCACCTATAATCCCAGGTACTCAGGAGTCTGAGGCAGGAGAATTGCTTGAACCCAGGAGGGGGAGGCTGCAGTGACACGAGATCATGCCATTGGACTCCAGTCTGTGTGACAGAGCGACACTCTGTCAAAAAAAACAAACAAACAAAACATTTTTTGGGGGGCCATATTTAGAAGAATTTTAAACCTGCTAACAATCTTAAGAACACCTACTGTGTTTGAGTCTGGTTGTAAAGCCATCTGGTGGATTGTTCATTCCATTAAGTAAAATATGTCATTGTGATCCCAATGGTGGGTTCCATCGATGTTTGCAATAGCAATTAGGCATGTATATATGTACATATTTTTGAATGCATTTTTGTTACATTTTAACTTCATTTAAGAGTACGATTTAACTTACCGGTATAATGACATTTTATTTATTCATTTTACAGGTACCATTCTTAGTTACTCAGGACTAGGATTTCCAATGAGTACAACTAATGCTGAATCACAGCAGGAGTCCTTTTGTGGAGGACATAGGGCAACCCCAGTTACTGAGACAGGTGTTGACAGTGCCCATTCAAGCGGTGCCCAGGAAGGGGTGAACAACTGCCTGGCGTATTCTCGGCTGAAGACACATCTGTCAGGCATCTAGTACTTGAACCTTATAAATGTTCAAATACAACCACTCTTATTATGATTAATCACCCACTGTGTAGCCTTTTAATAATTTGATTCCCATACTGCTTGCTTAAGGAGAGAATAAGGCTGTTAGGCTGCTAAGCGTAATCGTCATATTTAATTTTTGTATTTCCTGAAGCTTTGACATCCTGAGACCTTGCTGACACTGGAGAGACAGCCCCTCCCAGGATTAACTAATTCCTAGAGATAGAAAATGGCTCACCCCAGGAGCATGCCTTCCACATGCAAACCAACCAATCCAGAGTCCATTCCCCCAAACACCTCCTTTATCAGGCTCTGGTAGGGCTCTCACACTCTGGGTTGCCATCCCTCGTCTTAATCACCCCAAGGCCGGGAACCAGACAGCTAGAGACGGCTCCCACACCCCAGAGCCCACTGAAGTTATTCAAACTAGCCAACCAGAAACCTGCTTACCTTGCCTTGCCCATTCCTTCCCACTGAAACCACAATAAAGGCCCTTGCCCACCATTTCCCCTTGCTCCTTCTGCCTGCTAGCCAACACAAGGTGCTTCCCCATGTGGTGCTGCATACCGTGCCCCCACAACCCTCGCCACCAGCCCCATTTCCTCTTGGGAACTGAGCGTGACAAACTCTTTTTCAATATCAGTTTTTTGTCTCTCTCTCTTTTTTTTTTTTTTTGAGACAGTCTTGCTCTGATGCCCAGGCTGAGTGCAGTGGTGTGATCTTAGCCTACTGCAACCTCTGCCTCCTGGGTTAAAGAGATTCTCTTGCCTCAGCCTTCTGAGTAGCTGGGACTTCAAGTGTGAACCACCACACCTGGTTAATTTTTGTATTTTTAGTAGAGATGGGGTTTCACCATGTTAGACAGGCTGGTCTTGAACTCCTGGCCTCAAGTGATCCACCCACCTCAGCCTCCCAAAGTTCTGGGATTAGGGGCGCAAGCCACTACACCCAGCCAATATCAGTTGTCTCTTGATCTGCTGGCCTTACCATACCTGAATAATAATTAAGCCTACTGTGTTAGGCTGTTTTCACTCTGCTGATAAAAACATACCTGAAACTGGGCAATTTACAAAGAAAGAGGTTTAATAGAACTCACGGTTCCACGTGGCTGGGGAGCCCTCACAATCATGGCAGACAGCAAGACATGGATGGCGGCAGGCAAAGAGAGAGCTTGTGCAGAGAAACTCCCATTTTTAAAACCATCAGATCTCCTGAGACCCATTCACTATCATGAGAACAGCACTGGGAAAGACCCACCCCCATAATTCAATAATCTCTCACTGGGTCCCTCCCACAACACTTGGGAATTATGGGAGCTACAAGATGAGATTTGGGTGGGGACACAGAGCCAAACCATATCACCTCTATTTTAAAACGAGAAGACATGGTGCAATTGAAGATGATATTCTTAGTACATTAATATTAGAGCTTACATCATCTTATGCCAATATTCCTTAGATCCTATTTCTAAGTCTCCAGGAGGGCCAGATCGTGACCATCACAAACCCACCAGATTTATTTGCACTGCTCACTGGCCTCCCCAAGGTGACATCCTGTCTCTTTGTGTACCTTCTCTGAATGTCTACTTTTTTTTTTTTTTTTTGAGACGGAGTCTTGCTCTGTCACCCAGGCTGGAGTGCAGTGGTGAGATCTTGGCTTACTGCAACCTCCACCTCCGTGGTTCCAGAGATTCTCCTGCCTTAGCCTCCTGAGTAGCAGGGACTATAGATGTGCACCACCATGCCTGGCTAATTTTTTTATTTTTAAGTAGAGACAGGGTTTTACCATGTTGGCCAGACTGGTCTTGAACTCCTGGCCTCAAGTAATCCTCCTGCCTTGGCCTCCCAAAGTGCTGGGATTACACGTGTCAGCCACCTTGCCTAGGCTGAATGTTTACTTTTTTTTTTTTTTTTTTTTTTAACAGAGTCTTGTTCTGTTGCTCAGCCTGCAGTAAAATAGTGCGATCTTGGCTCACTACAGCCTCCATCTCCTGAGTTCAAGCAATTCTCCTGCTTCAGCTTCCTGAGTAGTTGGGATTACAGGCACCTATCACCATACCTGGCTAATTTTTGTATTTTTAGTAGAGACTGAGTTTCACCATGTGCCATGTTATCAGGCTGGACTCGAACTCCTGACTTCAGGTGATCATTCTTAAAGAGAAGGCCAGGAAAGGAAAAACTGCGAAGAACAGCTAACACAACAAATAGCAAAAAAAAATTCAAAAGAATGTCGATTAGCTGGAACAGTGACTCAAAACCTAAGCCTCCTAGTTCCTCAGTGTGGTCGATCCAGATATCCACCTTATGTAACTGCTTTCTGGTGACTTCCCTATGAACAGCTAGATGCAGCCTGCTTAACTGGTCCCACTGGCCCTCACACCCCACATGGATTGTTCATATGTGCCATAACAGCCACCTCTTAGTCACCGTGTGACCTCCTAGAACCCATGCCTGCTTACCTTACACCCACCAACTCAAACTCCCCTTGGGAAACCTGCTTGGATAACACCGTGGACCCAATAAAGGCATTGGCCCTCGAGTCTCTTCCTCTCTCTCCATGCACTTCCTGACATCGCTGCATGTGGCCTCCAGGTATGCTGTGTACCCCAGGACCTATAAGCAACAAAACCTTTATTTTTCTCTTATGTCTCTCATAATCATTGAAGGGGTGCTTTCCATCTTAAAGATCCTAAATTGAAACAATGTGGCAAAAACGGCATTTAATTAAGTAATGCAGGCTTGTTGGGAGTGCTAACAGCCTGACTGCATTATTTAATCAGTGTCTACTACTGAATCTTAGCACTTGCAGATCAAATATGAAATAGTGTTTTCAATTCTTGGTACCACATCCTAAACTAAAGAATATGCAGTAAGAGATGAAAAATGATAGAATCTAAAAAATTTTTAAATAAGTAAAAGAATTGCTCCTTAGCTTGGAGATAAAAAGACTCAGTTGAGATTAGATGGCTGGCCTTAGGTACTAAAAGGACCAATGTAATGACTTACTCAGAGTCCTCCAAACAAAGATAAGCTAGAACCAGAAAATTAAGTTACAGAAATATTTCAGTTCTCTCTTAGCTATTGGAGCTGTCTATCTATGGAAAAGCCTGTCCTAGGAAGACCTGCATCACCATTTTTGGAAAGAGGAGAGGAGATGGACATGGAAGAGATGTTAAATCAGAGATTTAACAAAAAAGATTCCATTTACTGAATACTCCTTAAAGTCTTTTTAAATAGTTCTTTAAGATAATCTTTACTTATTAACATTTAGCAGAAAAAGTTGAAATGACTGAAGTTGAAAACATTACAAAAAGGATCCTGTTGTCAATTTAAAAAAATCGCTATCCTGCCCCTGCAATTCTGAGCCCTACTGATATCAAGAATTTAGCACCCAAGGGAAGAATACTTCCATCAAGGGATACCATGGTAGTTCCCCTGAAATAGAAGCTGAGATAACTACCTGGTCATTTCAGTTTCCTTTATAGGCAATAAAGGGGTCATGGCTAGAGTGATTCTCAGAACCCACAAAATAGGAGCTACAAGGAGCATGGGTAGAATCTGAGGAACCCACTGGGCACCCCCTTATACTCTCATGGCCAGACACAAATGTAGATTATCTCAATTACACACAGGCAGGACTATCAAGGCCTCAGAACCCCCAAGAATGAAGGATTGGGGTACATCACCAGGTACTTTTTTCTTTGAGACAGGGTCTCGCTACATTGCCCAAGCTGGTCTGGAATTCCTGGGCTCAAGTGATCCGCCTGCCTCAGCCTCCTGAGTAACTGGGATTACAGGGACGCACCACTGCACTCAGCTAGACTTTCTTGCCCGCATTAATTGGAGGAAGAAGCATTGAGATAAGGCCCACATGTCTGCCTGTAGAAGTCATGAAACACTCCTTGAAGGAGCCCAGATTTGGGGCAGAGCTGTACAGCCTGCTTGAAGAGCTCATTCTTTTCTAATCCAGTTTTTTCATTAGCCCCTGAATTGACAAAGGGCAACAGACTCTCACACTGAATATTTAAATTAAATTTTTTCAACTTCATTATATTCTTTCACTCCAAGGAAAGATAAAGAAGAAAGGGACAATGATCAGCTTCAGTGAAGAATCAATAGTAGCAATCAGACCCAGAACAGTGTAATTGCCAGATTTAGTCAGACTGGTTCCTCTGGCAAGCAGAAATGTAGAAACAAAGGTAGCTTTCTTCAGAGGACAGGAGGCTATGCGAGCGCCTTTCAAGCCCTGCCTGCTTTCTCTCCACTGTGAAGGTGGAATTGGGTGGATAGTTTTATTGTTTAATATTATGAAATAGGAGGAGGGATCCCAGATGGCCTATTAGGAGCAGCTCAGGATTGCAACTCCCAGTGAAAGCGCGGAGGGTGAGTGGACACTGCATTTCCAGATGGATTTTTATTGCCCACAGACCAGGAGATTCCCAGGCGGAGGAGCCCCCATGGGTTGCCAGAGTGGCTGTTTCGGCCAGCATGGCTGTTTTGCCGGCGCCCCGGTGCGGCGGTTCTCCATACAAAATACACGGGTCTGGGCGGCATTTTAGCTGGCGACTGGAGCTCCAGGGAGACAGAATCACGCATTCATCTGATTAAAAAGGGGACTGAAACAGGGAGCCAGGCCAGGAGATTCCTGGGCAAAAAAGTGCCACCACGAATCTCAGTGCCGCTGTTTCAGCCGGTGCAGTGAGTCACAGCATGGGAAATCACACAGATCCCGATGCCTTTTCAACAGGCGACTGAAACACCTGGGAGACAGTTGACCACTCGACTAAAAAAAAAAATAAAAAAAAAGGGGGCTCTGAGGCACGGAGCCAGGTGATCAGGCTCGGCTGGTCCCAACCCTACAAAAAAACAGCAATCGGAAATCCTCTGGATTGAGAGTTTCACAGCAAGCACAGCTGAACCCGGGACAGTCCAGCTCTGTGGGGGAGGGACATCGGCCATTACCAAGGCAGTCCGCCACTACGGAGGTAGTTTGCCATTGCTGAGACAGCCCGCCATTGCCCAGATAGCCTGTCACTAAAGAAAGAGTCCGCCATTATAGAGGTGGGCCGCCATTGCCGAGGCAGTTCTAACTATACCCATATAAACAGGACTGCAGGAAAGTTCACATGGCAGCTGGGCAGAGCCCACAGTAGCTCAGCAAAGCCTCTGCAGGCAGACAGGGACTAGGTTGCCTCCTGCTTGGCAGGGCTGCCCTGAAAAAAAGGCAGCAGCAAAACAGAAACTCATAAATAAAGCCCTAACTCTCCAGGACAGAGCACCTGGGAAAATAAAAATAAAAAAAGGGGGGGAGGGTTTATGAGTTCTGCTGCAGCAGACTTAAATGTACCTGCCCAGCAACTCCGAATGAACAACAGAGCTGACAGCTCAGCACTTGAGCTCCTATAAAGGACTGACTGTCTCCTAAAGCAGCTCCCTGACCCCCACATATCCAAAGAGTCACCTCATAAAGGAGAGCTCAGACTGACATCTGCCGGGTATCCTTCTGGGACAAAGATAGCAGAAGAAGAAACTGGCAGCAACTCTTACTGTTCTGCAGCTGCTGAAGGTCATCCCCAGGCAAGCAGGGCCTGCAGTGGACCTCAGCAGTCCTACACCAGAGGGGCCACACTGTTAGAAGGAAAACTAAGAAACGGAAACAAATAACTTCATCATCAACAAACTGGACATCCATTGAGAGACCCAATCTGAAAGTCAACAACTACAAAGACAACAGGTGGATAAATCCACAAAGATGGGAAGAAACCAGCACAAAAGGGATGAAAACACCTAAAATCAGAATGACTCTCCTCCTACAAGGGATCACAACTCCTCATCAGCAAGGGAACTAGGCTAGATGGAGAATAAGTCTGATGCATTGACAGAATCAGGCTTCAGAAGGTGGGTAATAAGAAACTTCTGAGACGATGGGGTCTTCTAGATACACAATCATG